>JZLH01S0250203.1:26208-38300 GCA_001188425.1 Eucidaris tribuloides
ATATATATCTGAAGTTATAATCTATTGGCCTTCTTGTTCAGCCAGCTAGACGCAATGTTAAAACTCTCTAATTTTCCCGTTTATGTATAGCATGCACCTATATTGTGAATATTTTTTCTTTCTCTTTTCTCCAATTTCAGTCATTGGTAGTCGGCCAACTTGGGAAATTACACAATTAGCGGTCACTCCTCAATTTAGGACACAATGCTCCCAGAATCAAGTTTACTGTTTTAAATTTCTCTTGTGAAAATAGTGTCCTCTTTGTTGTACAATTATTATCAGAAAAATAATGCCCGGTGACGGTGAAATTTGTTGTGTAGCTTTATGTGGGATAAATAAATTTTTATCAGAGCCAGAGATATATATAATTCATTACTCTTTATTAGTAAATTAATGCTTGTTTCTCCTCAAGGAAGTAAATTCAAGACAAATTCTTCCAGCCTGAACATACACTCTATCTATTGTTACAATACAGTATATGTTAGTATATGTTTCAACTCATTTGGTTTCTGAGGCATTCTTTTGAGCAGTGTTCGTTCTTATAAATTGTCTTGTCAACACCTATTATGTGAAATTGTTAATTTAATTTTTGTTATGAACAGGGATTCCGTATACAGTAAATATCACATCATCATCATCATCGTCGTCGTCGTCGCCGTCGTCATCATCATCATCATCATCATCGTCGTCATCGTCATCGTCATCATCATCATCGTCATCATCATCGTCATCATCATCGTCATCATCATCGTCATCATCATCATCATCATCATCGTCATCGTCATCATCATCATCATCACCATCAACATTGGGAGTACTGGTATTACACGTACATGTATTTATTCGGTTTGCCCATCAGCTTGGCTTGTACGTAGATGTACGTAGATGTACGTACATTTGCATTGTGTTTACCACTCAACTGTACACGGCGGCGGTGGAGTAGTGACCAGAGAAAAGACTAGCGCATTTGACCTTTGAACTTTCTTTTCGGAATTATGTCTACCGTGTAGTAGGCTGAAGTCAGGATGAAGGTGCTGAAAATGTCATATATCTCTAATTGTAAAATACCAATGGGAAAAATTAAAGGATGTATATGTAATTAAGAATCATAATTGTGTATTTGTTTCTGATTTACGTCAATAAAATGTGTGTAAAAGCACCGATGAAATGGATATTCGTGGAATGACCCGTGTTCTGTTATGTGGTGTGTGTGCGACGCACAGTCAGTGCCCGTGCAGTGACGGTGGCCGAGATTCTGTACTCTGTGAAAAAAATACTGTTGTGTTACACTTCTAACCTAAAATCTAGAAATAATCGTACAGAATTTGAACCACAGGGGTGAAAAAAATACTGATGTGTTACACTTCTAACTTAAAATCTAGAAATAATCGTACAGAATTTGACCAAGGGGTGTTTTACACAACCGCAACCCCGCAACCTTTCAGCTGCCACCAGTTTACGGTACCGTCACACTATACCACGTCAACGTGTGATATTTATTGCAAACTCGGTTACCCGGTAATGTCCGTATGGCGTAGTAGATCTGTCATTTGTATGCACTGCCACCGGCACCGTTTTGACTGTTGGCCTAAATCTGCGCACCTTAAGTTAACTGTACATTTCACACAGAAAAATTACACGCAATTCAATGAAAAGTTACCAAATGATGTTTCTCATACAGTATAAATAATGCATGCCATATCTGAGCCTGCTGAGGAAAAGATTCACATATTTTTGAAGACGATTTTGTCGATCTGATGATGTGTCACTAAGTTGAAGCTTGACTCGGTCGCAAAATAACGGGTTTCCTAAATCTGCACACGTACATCATTGTACGGAATGGTGATTTGCGTGAGCGCATCACTCAACACAACAGTGAGGGTTCAACCAGGCATTACCGACTTCTCACTCAGTTACTTGGAGATTTAGAATGGGATATCTTGGGTTGGGGTTAAATTATGCACTGGGACAAATTCGCACATGCAGATAGAAGTGCTTCTATGGGAGTTATAATACACAGCAAGGCCTTCTTTTCACATAACTTTCTTATTACTTAACATTGAAAGGCCGCCTGTATCTCATTTTGTAGGTTTTGACATGCAGATCAAAATGAAACGGGTCAGACTTGGGTCTATGTAATGTGTGGAAAAAGCGCTGCCTTGTGTAAGTTTTTACATAGCAAACGTCTTATGGAGTATGGAGATCATTGGATTTGGAGAATGCCTGTAATAGAATTTATGAGGATTTAAAACCTGGATTACTTAATACGTTTACTTCATCTCTTTATTTACCTAATCTTTAGCTAATTGCATCTAAAGGCATCATTTTAGTTATGTGCCAATAAACCTAAAAATGTCTGTGTTACTTACTGTTAGGTCCCAATCTGTTCTGAGAACTTGTGCTAAAATATTATGACTGGAATGGAAAACTTTGTGGGATTTTTTTACCATTAAAGAAGTTTGTAATTAAGAGAACAGATAGTTAATGTTTTTAACTTGCAGCTGAAAAAAGCTATCTGGCAGTGGGCTCGTAGAAGCTCATTGAAGAGCTGCCAATGTCAGCAAATCCATTTGTGTGAGACTCCCATAGGCTAATGATATAGTACACGTAAGAGGTCCAAATGTGTGAGATCAATAGAAATGTATGGACAATCAAAATTTTGGCGTTAGAAAGGGCGAAAATGTGTGAGTCTCAGCCCTGTATTGAGAACTTGTGCTGAAATATTTTGGTTGAACTGAAATGGAAAACTTTGTCAGATGTTTCCGACCATTGTAGAAGTTAACACATAATATTTGTTGTTTTTAACTTGCAGCTGAACATAAGCTATCCGGCGGTGGGCTCTCAGAAGCTCATTGAGGTCGACGATGACCTCAAACTGAGGGCGTTCTATGACAAGCGCATGGCTACAGAGATGAGTGCAGAGTCTCTGGGAGATGAATGGAAGGTAATGATGCCAACTTTTATTTCTAAAGATCTATTTCGTTCTGAGAACGAGACATCTCTTCCTTCTCCTTATCTGGGGGATTTCCAAGAGAATAACAAAAGATGAATATCTTCATCTATGCATATTTTTAGTTAGGGAACAGCTTTAAACCTGGGTTATTGCATCATCCTTTACGGTGTTCTAGAAGCTCCCCAGCTATGGTGCACAACATGTTGATTCCGAACAGGTCTATACACAAGTTGACTTTGCATTTAAGTTATTGGGTCCCAGCGAAAGCCATCAACTTGGAGAGTAAGTGTGATGTCAATAAGACATTTATTTTTTCCCCAGATGGGTTTGGACAATCTTGTTGACTTATCCCAAATTTGACTTTGAAAACCTGACATACAAAATATCACGAATATTTTGTGTAAATTTATTCCAAGGACAATGATGTGAGAAAGCTTAATTGCTCCAAGAAAAGGGAGTAGAGGGGTTTCAGTGATATTTTGGTTTTTTTCTGTGATGTGTCCAAAGCAATACACCTGAATGTCAGATCTTATGAGAGGGCCTGAAAATCTAGTATGGTAGTACAATGAACTACTTTGTACTGAATGTACAGCCTGTAAATAAATTGCGTAACTTGAATTCAAGCTTTTACCTGAAAATGGGCACCCCTGAATAGTAAATACGGTGGTAATGTTACAGAAATGTCACCATTCATAAAGATTTTATGTCATTTAACAGTATTTACAAACCTTTGTCAATCAAACCATTTTTTAAAACATCATAATTGACTGTTCTGTGTCAAGATAAAGGCACCATTAAATGACTACCTGTGCTGTTTGCCCTTAATATTTGCACACAGATTCTGTGTGTTGTCTCTGTGTGACCATTTGATTTTATCCGCAGTTGATAGTTGGCAGGTAAATTTGCAGTTATTCTTGGTCTTTACAAACAAAAACTGGTACTTTGGTAGGCACAAAAATGGCAAACACTAGGTTTGATGATAAAATGTGATGAATACATGCAAATAAGCATTGAAGCATGTACTGTGACACAAATATATTGTGTAATGATTTTCTGGCTATTACTAGTCATTAATTTTGCGTTATATTTCGCTACTGTAGTTGTCATTTTTCTTGTAACATCCTTCCATAGGGCTATATCGTGCGCATCAGTGGAGGAAACGACAAGCAGGGTTTCCCCATGAAGCAGGGTATACTGACCAACGGACGTGTCCGCCTGCTCCTCAGCAAGGGTCATTCGTGTTACCGTGAGAGGAGAAAGGGAGAGCGCAGACGCAAGTCTGTGCGAGGCTGCATCGTGGATGCCAACCTGTCCGTTCTGAACTTGGTTATTATCAAGAAAGGTGAGTTACTAGTTGGCAGTGTGGCACACACTTATTTGAGGTAACAGAAAAGAATACATGGGGGCACGGGGCGATTTTGCCCCCGAAATGGTAAAAAGAGCCCCCGAAATTTGAAAAAGGCCCTTGTAAATTGTCACTGGGTTCAATGCAAAAGAGTATCTGGAATACACAGAAACGAGAAAAGTAGCCCCCGAAATGAAAATTGTAATTTTTCCCCTGTGAGGTAACATTATATAAAACCAGCTGGGGGTGGGGAGGGGGGAATCTGACCCGGCTGAGATTCTGACAACCATCTGCCTGCTGATGAACTTTCATTCTTTTTCAGATTTGTGAAGTGGTTATCATTTGGATTAGAATAAATAAGTTAAGTTAATTTTTGGAATAACTTATTTCACACATTAATTTCTAATTAATGTGAAATAGTAAGATTGGAAGTCATCCACAATTGAGGACATAATGATACTAAAATCAAATACAGGCGACTCCCGTTATAACACAGTCCTCGGGACCGGCGGTTCTCTTTTGTTGTATGGAAATTTCGTTATAATCAAACAGTGGAAGTATATAAAGATGTGTAGATAATCATTTTGGGACCTGAATTTCTACTTCGTTATAACTGTGTTCGTTATAATGGGAGTGCACTGTATACTGTTTTAGGACTGTGCTAAGTAAAATTCACAGTCGGGCATTTTCTCCCTGTTATGCAATCATCAGAAAATGCTGTGGCCGTCAGATTTCAGGGTTTCCCAACCAATCAGGGAAAATTATTTTACTTTTTTCCAGTCATGGAAAAGTCAGGGAATTTGATAAAAATGCCTCAAATCAGGGAAAAGTCAGGGAATTTTGATTGGCCCAAAAATTGAAAGTAGTCAGACTCTGACAGTGTTTTATACTGCAAATAGTTCACTGCAACAACGTAGAAAACATTTGAAACTGGAAATGAGTCGAAATAATTATCATGGAATTTTGAGACTTCATTAGGGAAAAATTGGGGAATTTTGTTTTCTTGAAATGCTGGGAACCCTGGATTTGTTGCGTACCTTTGTGTGGGATCAAATTCCTTTGAGTACTGATAAATAATTCAACGCTTGATTTTTTTCTCAAGTAAACAAATTCAAGTGAGACATTTTTTACTTCTCTCAATCATCCTGCTGCCTTTTTATTTTGTAAACAATCATGAAAACTAAAAGGTAGTATATCTGGCTTGTCACATTGCTTGTTTGTCTGCTGTATAACAAAGAACTATATTGTTATTTATCACCATGTGATATACAAACATACAAGCGATAATTTGTTAATTTTGATTTGACATGCTGAAAGTTGGGACAACCCACAAAATAAAAGTGCAGTTTGTACTCTTCAGTAATGTTACATTCCTACTCAAATTGCTATGAAAAGAGAGGCTGATTTGATCATGAAATGAGCAGTTACATGCAATCTGTTGTGAAATGCTATTTTCTGTATGATTGATTTTATTTTGTCTTTGTTAAGTCTTATTACAATGATAGTTGGGTTATTCCAAAATATGACTCGATTCATCATAAAATTATTTGTCTTGTCATATGAAGTTTGAAGGAATATAGGAATTGGCATATGGGTGGGTGGGCTTTCTGTTGCAAATTATGCAGATCAAATTACTGGTACTTCCTCAGTTTTTTAGCAATGTTCATGAAATTTGGCATACACTTCAGTCTTGGGGTGAAGACATGGAAGACAATTTTTTTTTTAATGATGGGGGCTGATTTTATTAAATTTGTGCAATAAAGTACATTTTGTATTTATTTTTAACCCATCACAGGTGAGGCAGAAATCCCAGAACTTACGGACAAGACCGTTCCTCGAAGGTTAGGACCCAAACGTGCCGGCAAGATCCGCAAACTCTTCAATCTCTCCAAAGAGGATGACGTCAGGCAGTATGTTGTGCGGCGCCCTCTGCCACTCAAGGAAGGTTAGTCATTTGTGTCAATATCAAGAGAAACCAATAACAGTAGATGACTGTTACAAGTAAATTGAACTTGATCTGAATGAAGAGTTGAAATATGTTGTGACCATTTATTATTTGAATGGTAGATTAATTAGCATGGTTTCTTTCCCACATTCAGTCTCCTAACGACTTTTTTTGTTTTTTAATGTTTTTTCATCAGCAAGTGTAAGTTGTAACAACATTACCTTCATTCGTGAGCAGTGGTAAGGGGCTTTGTCACAAAAGGCGACTAGGTCAACCATTTTGTTTTATTGTCCTCAGTTTGCAAGTGTAAGTGGTAACAACATAACCTTCATTCGTGAGCTGAGCAGTTTGGAAGAAAAAAAAAAGTTACCCTTTACCTTTTATTGTTGTGTCTTCATGCATATTCACAGTTCAGAACAGAAAAAAAAATGTGATTATTGTATACCAAATACAGTGGAACCTCAATATAAAGAGGTTGGATGTAACAAAACCATGTTATGATAATGTGATTTTGCAGGTCCCAACTCTTTATATTTCTTTGTTTTTGAACCCTGATATAGTGAGAAACCTGATATAACAAGGTAATTGTTGTGGTTTTTACTTTTTAGGTCCTCGTTATTATGAGGTTCCACTGTAACTGGATTTCTTTCTTTCACTTCATGTGTGATACAGGAAAGAAACAGAAGTACAAGTCGCCACAGATCCAACGTCTGATCACGCCGCAACGTCTCCAGCGCAAGCGTCACAACGTGGCCATCAAGCGTCGCCGGGCGACCAAGAACAAGGAGGACGCTGCCGAATACGCCAAGTTGCTGGCCCAGAGGCAGAAGGAGAAGAGGGACGCGGTCCTGAAACGCAAAAGGTCCGCATCTCTACGGGAAAGTGCTCGCGCATCTCAGAGCAAATAGATGCATCGACATCACCAACAACACACTACAACATAACATTACCACCATTCAGATGTTGGCCACTGGATGACACAACACTTACACTACCATTACCACTGGACGACCCACCCGAGCTGGATTTTTAAGATCAGAAACGAGATATGAACAGCTATCATTGTGATATGTACAAATCAGAGCCAATAAAATAACTCCCAATGGTTTAGACCAGCAAAGAAGTCTGTTGTGTCTTCTTTTTCTGTGTGGTTGTTAGCATTGGGTATTTGCAGGTGAAAGTGTGCATGGATATGAGTTGTGGCAAGGTTGCCCTAAAGGCTGTGTTTTTGATTCGTACTACCGAACCATTTTTGCTCAGATTTGATCCAACTTAAGATGGGTGAAAAAAAATACAGTGTTCAAAATTTGGGATTCATACATTTTAATGTTTATTGAAATTATAAATGATATATCAATTGAAATTGGGCCATTGTGCAAGTTGTATTTGAAATGGTGTAATCTGGTTCAGACATGGGATGTAGCTTTCACCTACTAATTTTGAACTGGGTTGAGTCCAATTGTAGCAAAGATTGTGTGACAGTCGTCTAACTGCACTGGTGTGAGTTAGTTTTTGACCTTGTAAGCTTTATTTAGCAGGTATTCAATTTTTTGTAAATGATATACACGAATCGGGTCTGGCAGTCAGACTAGTTCAACAGTTGTAGAAAATTCAAATTCAGTTCGCAACGGTACTTTGATGTATTTTTTTAATTTTATCATCAGCGCTTGATTTTGCGAAACCCGACTTTCAGCAACAAGGCTTTTGTTAGAGGTGAGGGTTTATGTGAATCTTTAACATTATAAATGATTTTAACTTATTTGCTCATTAACTCTTTACATGCTGAATTTATTTTGAGGGAATAATGACAAATGTTCTTTTCACATTTTCTTTGAATTTTTCCTTCCTTTTTGTGGTATTAAAAAAAGTAATTCATCTATGGTGTTACTAAAGCAAACTAGCTATATTTTCAGTGTCTCTTGTGCAAATGTGAAGAAAAACATAATTATTATGATTGTTCAATTTAATTGTACAAATGTGCAAAATGGACTCTTTAGCACGCAAAGGGTTAAGTTCATTTTAGGGTGTGCGAATCATGGACATGGTCTTGCAGAGGTCGTGTTCTTGGTATTCATGCCCGTATAAAATGAGGTCATCAAGGAAGTAAGCTGAATTAATTCACATAAATCATCGTTAAAAAATGTACCCTTGTTGCGCCACAACTTGTCGCTGGCGACAATTTATGCTGATTAGGGCAAAACCTGATGGCACAGATTGTCGCCGGCAATAATTTGTGCCCGGAGTTGACGGCACAAATTGTCGCCAGCCATAAAGAAGGCAAATTAAATTGTACTATCATGTTTATAGACGTGACTACATGTAATGTGATTGGGTTTGCGAATCGAAAATGTAGAAGGGGATAGAAGGGGTAAAGTGATCAAAGTAAAACACATACGTATCCATGCACACAAACAAAATATGACAAGGTCATTTTAAGTGTATGTGTGTCTGTGGCTATCTGACTTGGGTTGTATATGTTTGTGCATGTGTCTGTTTATATTTGTGTATGTGTGTGTGTGTGTGTCTGTCGTGTGTGTGTTTGCATTAGATATGTGTGCGTGTGTGTGTTCTGGTTTTAGGTGTATGTGGGTATATGGGTGATTGGTGTATGTGGGTATATGTGTGGTTGGTGTGTCTGTGTTTGTGTCTGCATCGGTGTGGGTGTTATCTATGTGTGTGTGTGCGCGCGTGTGTTGGTAGTATGTAGGTATACGGGTGTTTGGTGTGTGTGTGTGAGTGTGGGTATGGTGTGTTTGGTGTGTGTGCCTGTGTCTACGTATGTGTCTGTTTGTGTGTGTCTGTTTCTGTGTGTGAGTGCAGGTATGGGGTGTTTGATGTGTGTGCATGTGTGTGTCTGTGTCTGTTTTTGTTTTGGTGAGTGCAGGTATGGGGTGTTTGATGTGTGTGCATGTGTGTGTCTGTGTCTGTTTTTGTTTTGGTGTGTGTGTGAATCCGTGTGTTTGTGTTGGCAGTGGGTGTGTGTATCTATGCATGTTTGTGTGTGTGTTTATGTGTCTGTGTGAATGTCTGTGTGTGGCCATATGTGTGTGTGTCTATTTCTGTATGTGTGAATCTATGTATCTGTGTGTCTTTGAGTGTGTGTGTGTCTTTTCCCCCTATCATGGCTTAGAAATACAGAGATTCCAACTCTCCCGTTTTCGGCGGCAGATCTCTCGCTTTGAGTCCATTTTCATAAAATCTCCCGTTCTCCCGCTTGAGTTTTAATTTCTCCCGCCCTAGCTGTGTTTCTCCTTTTTTCTCCCGCCCAACCACCTTTTTGAAAAGAAATGAATCTGAATCAGTGGATTTGACCTCATTTAGTGTTGTCATATGTTCAAAAATAAGCCTAAGACAGCAACAGAGAGCTTCTAAAACCCTGAAAATGGCCTCTGGCTGCAAGGAATTTCATGCTTTGCGCCGATGATGTGGGCTACGCACACATGAATTCAGAGTCTCCCGTTTGCTAGGGGGTCTCGGCGGGAGAATCTCCCGCTTAAGAGGTGTTTGGGGTTGGAGTCTCTGGAAATAAGCAAGAGAGCAAAGGAGAACGTTTATATTTTGGGATTTTCAAGCCTATTATGTGGTATTTGGGAAGCATTTACCTACTCCTTTCCCCCAAAAGAAAAACTGGGTTGAAGAAAAATACATAAGGAGCACGATGACTGAGCTGCAGAAAAAAATGCCTATTCAAACAAAAAACATTTCAAGTTCCCATTAGTTGGCGCATATGCAGTGTTCAAATTTAATTTCCCCGTCCCCCTCATGATATACAGTGTATTTAGTTTAAATGATGTATCTATACTTCTTCAAATATTGTAAGTTTGGATGTAAAAAGGAAAGAGAAATAACATTGGAGAAAAGTGCGATACACAAACACACAGAGACACACACATACCCACACAGACCCACTCAAACACACATGAAAAACACACACAGGCCTACACAGACATCACACACAAACACATGTATACACAGACACAAACATACACAAATATGCACATACACAGGTATAAGACACACAAATACAAACACAGACACAGGCATGCACACATACACAGATACATATAGCTTCAGTCAGACACCCACAGACACACAAACACAAACTCCTGATACACAGGCACATAGACGGACACAGACACACAGGCAGACACACAAACATATACATAGACACAGGGACGCACATACACAGACATGTGACACACATACACAAACAGACCCACAGACAAACGTACAGACTCATGACACAAACACAGACTCTCGTACAGACATACACAGACACGCAGACACACAGACATGCACACAGACACACACAGACGTACACACAGACACGCACAAACAGACATGCACACGTCTAACCCCTTCGGATCACCATCCATATACAGATTTAGTCATATTTTTGTAAAAACATACCTCAACATAAACATACACTCAACACATGCACACATAATGTACAGTTTTAGACAAATAAGATGGTGTCATTTAACGCATATTTATTGCCCATGCAAATTATATGATGACCAAAGCAGTAAAACGTCAAAAAATAAAATGTAACATTAAAATTTATAAAGCTAAGCAAAAAATAAAATGCATTGGTCCTGATTACAGTGAAATTTGTCCAAAACAATATGTGATCTTGGAAATTAACATCCACAGACAAAGGTTTTACCCACAAATATGTGTGCATTTCTTAGTTTGCAACTCATTTGCAAGTTTCTAATAACATAGATAACTAAAGAGATAAAAATGTCCCGATAACTTGCACAATACAGCAATAAGGTAAAACTAATATAGGCTAAAAACCTAGAATGTTCAATAAACAGGACAGTGAAACTTTAGCAATTGAACTGTGTGTAGCTGTCCGTCAATCACACTTCCTAGCATGCTAAACTGACTGACTGATAGTACAATCAAAATCCACCTGTAACGAGTTGGCTATGGGAGCCGGATACGCCCTCAGCTCTATGGGAATGACGAAGTCTTGGAGGCGATGGGCTAAGTTACTAAGTTACTGTAAAGATGTTGGGCAGAGTTCAGTGACCTATGGCCTTCGATGGATCCCATACCAAATCCATCCAGATAGCATTCCTAACTGGAGTTATAAGAAGAAACTGACCCTTCAAAAGTTCATTGACCCTTGACCACTGGCTACATGAAATTATTTTCCATGTATTTTCAGACCTATTATTTTTCATATAAACTTGATAAGCATTCCAGACAGGTAGAAAATGACACTTTGGAACAAAGTTCATTGACCTTTGACCCTACAGAAATAGTTGCTGTTGTTTTTACACTTGAATATCAAATTATATCTATCATGAACATTCCTTACTGAAGATATAAGGTAGAAAATGGTATTTTAGGACAAAGTTCATTGACCTTTTACCTTTGACAGATTATGATCAAGGTATATAATTTTTATCTTCGGCCAATGTTTCATCCTTGGTCCAGGTTTCATCAAAATCCCTTCAGCAGTGCTTCAGTAGTCTTGTTCACACAAAAAAATGGACGTACAGATGAACTACCAGAAAAAATGAGATGAAGAGGGGTACTTTCACAACTATAAACATTTACAATGTAAACTGGTAACACAACTTGAAAACACTGACAACAGACAGGCCACATAGATGAACTCGGCTTGATGTTAACGATGTCAAAATTAACACTTTATGTGCTTCTTTAGCCGATCGGCACAAAAGGTCAAATCTCCCACAAATCTATCAAGTACAATAGTTACACTGAATGGTAATACACAGGCTTGGGTTTCTTCCGGAAAAAACTAGTTTTTCCGGGACGGCGGAAAAACTGGAAGAAACCCCTTTTTTCCGGTTTTTACCGGAAAAAACTGGAAA
>JZLH01S0250203.1:39937-52281 GCA_001188425.1 Eucidaris tribuloides
GCGGAAAAACCTGTTTTTTCTGGGACGGAAAAAACGGTAAAAACCGGCGGAAAAACCGCCTGCGGAAGAAACTGCCAACCCTGGTAATACATAACCAGGCTTAATCCATTCTTTAGAACAATGGACATCAGTCCAGTCATACACACACATATGTGTCAGAGGGTCAGGTCTTGAGTGCAATTACAACAAGAACATGGTTTTGAACTTGATATTTATAAAACACCATGGCAAAAGTTTCGGGGCAAATGCGAGATCTTGTGAAAAGCTAAAAAAAAAAAAAACGTTAAGGCTAAGCCTATCCACCAAAAAATGTTTTCATAAGTACAACAGCTGTTTTTTACATTGACAATTTCTTATTTCATTGTAACAGAAGGCATTCCCAATGTTTTTCTTTACCCATAGGGTTGGAAATGGCTTCGTTATAACAGGACTCTCACTATGCCCATGATTGTTGTAGCCAAATTCTTTGTCACAGACTTCAAGAATAATGATTTCTGGACCATAATGTCAGTTTGTTTCATCAAAATTTCAGAGTGACCATGTCTGTTGGAACCATGTTTGTTATAATTGGAGTGCCCTGTACCAACTATTTTGAACATTTTTATTTCTGGGTTTGTGCTTCAAATTGTTGCAAAAATGTGCATGATCTGTGAGAATGGAGCACTCATTTACACACTTTTACACTAGTTTGACTATAAAATAATGCTACAATTACCAATGCACAAAAATTGGTGTGTGTTTATCCCAAAAGAAAATGCAAACTGAATTACAGTGTATTAAAATTAGCACATTGATACTGGGCGTTTGTAAGCTACAACGAATATCTATTCGTGATTTGGGAGCTGTGAGGTCAACTGATAAACAACTAGTTACAGAACATCTGATGAGGATAAACAAATTACCTACAATTTTATAGCTTTACCATAAACATAGAAGCTTTCATGTATAGTATATTGATACATAAGGTATATGACATTAGAATGTATTAATATCAGAAACTTAAATTGACTAATATGAAATCTACAAGTACAGGACACTCATGTAGCCTCCTTAACTCAATACATACACATTAAAAGTTAAGTGCAGGTTTACAGGATATCGTGACTACATTGTACACAATGAAAGATACATACAGAATGAAAAGGTGGTCAACTTATAACCAACGACTTAAAACAGTAATCACATTTACGTGTACTCACATCCTGTCTCAGAAGGGATCATTTCATTCTGTTTTACAGCTGAACACGGTATACAGTGGACTCCTAGAGTGACAAGCTCCCTTTACAGGGAGTAAGGGAGTAGGAGCCAGCAACTAACAGGCATAAGTTAAGAAAAAAATTTGAGTTCTTGCCAACCAATCAGATCGCATGTGCACTGGTGTGAAGCTGACCATGCGTGACCGATGCATGCCACCCGAAGTGTGTTAGTAGCGCCGTGGTAATGTATGCACTAGTTGAATCAATAAGCTTCTCCCCCTATAGCTGTTTCTGCCAAGATTTTATACGAGACAAAACTCTGCACAGACGTAAAATAACACAATTAACTATTACATAAGCCTTGCTGGAGGGTGAGTATCACACAGTAACCCCTTTATTTTAGGCTGTTCTTTATTCACCATGTACTGTAATTCTCACAATGTCATTTTTTTTCTTAACTTATGCCTGTAGTTGCTGGCTCCTTCTCCCTTTAATGTCTGTCTTCATAACTTCAAATCCTGTCACTGCCTATGTCTAGACTATTTCAACATATTCTGATGCTCTGGTCTTATCTTGTGTCATTTGCAAGCAACAAGCAAAGTAAATTCATCTGATGCCATGTTCACTTTGGAATTTGCATCTACTTTTATTTTTCTTGTCATTTACATCAAGTGAAAATATTTGAGCTATTAGACCATGTCAGGGAGGATGGCCCTCTCAGCAAAACATGTCCTCTTTCTGTAATCAACATACCAGAATGTAAATATTTGAGCTATTAGACCATGTCAGGGAGGATGGTCCTCTCACAAAACATGTCCTCTTTCTGTAATCAACCTACCACAATGTCAATCTTTCGCAAGAAGGGGTTTTAATACCTACACTATCCATTTTGGCTTTTGATGAGCCCGGCATTGATTCACTTTTAGACTCCCTTCTGGACTTTTGCCTGAATTTGCTGTTGACAAGTTGATACACTGATAATATCAAATGGTGTCAACTGCGTTAGTAGAAAGCTGACGCAAATCAACGAAAGAGTATCCTCACAATTTGACATATCAACACTGGGAGGAATCAAGCCCTACTGACACAATGTGTCAGAGTCTGATTCTTATTACTTCATTCAGGTGAAATGTACATTCACCAAACACTTCCTTCTAAGATTATCCTTTCATGTCATATTATAATACAGTCTTTCTGCCACTTTATGATCAGGGTAATTTTGCCTCACGAGTCACAAGCCAAGGTGTAGATTGCTTTACGTGATCAGGTAAAGCTATCAGCTTTATTTTCTTGGTTTTGATCTATATCCTGGCTCGTGACTTGTGTGACATACAGCATGCGTGACTCGCGTGACACTTACACGGAATGGCTCAAAAGGTGTCAAATTTCTGAGAATGTACAAATGGGTTGGTTCCAAATTTCGCAGCTGTTGTGATAGTGTACATGTCCATACCTTGTACCCCAAAGGAATCACAAATGGTGCATGTTTAGAAGTAATATAACTCTCCCCTACAAAAATACTCCATGTCATTTGATGCACATTTTATAGTGAGCCCTTTTTTTTTATTTGCTACCTGCCACCACCAATATTGTTACAATGATATTATTCATAAAGCTCTCCACTTAATTACAATTAAAAGACCCAGTACTCACATGTACAACTTCTGCAACAACAAGATTACATGCAGTCACCGTATTTTGACATGTAACTTACACCCTGACCAGAGCCAATTTGTGATGTAGTTGCTGACTTTGATGCACACCTATATAGTTAGTCAATTTCTTAGACAAAAAGAAATAAAAAATAAAAACATCTAGAACAACGATTTAACATCTTGAAATCACTTGTCATATTAAACCCAATACCCACCACATCACGGCCGCAAGTTCCAACTTGCAACTAAAAAGTGAACTGGTCACTTCAAAACCCAGCTCAAAGCTAATATACTGTTAAATGCAAAACACAAAAAACATAGTTTTTTTTCTTTTTAATTATACAGCGGGTACGCTGACAGAAACGGTGGCCTTAAATCGACAGCCAAGTTCAGCAGTTCAAGATTTCCATTCCTTGGAGCAGCTAGCTTGGAGGCCTCATCTCAGCAGAGGCCTGTTTAACTGGTGTTTGGTGCTAGCTCTCCAAATCTTAAAACAAGTCTAACCCTTTATTCCGTAATCGATACCTGTTTTTTGTCACCATCCACGAAATTATGTCTGAATAGTTTCTGAATGTTAGAGATATTGCACGTCACAGATATTGAAGAAGAATGCCATGTGCACGATCCACAGAAAGTGAATACACAAAGAAATGCCCTGTAATTGGGTCTTAACTTATTTCTGCATTTCAAAAATCCATCATTGTATGAGGTAACAAGTTCACAAACTTCTTTCAACTGTACTAGTCTTAGTTCCAGACTGGAATTATATCAGGTTGAGTACACTTGTATGACAATCATCCGTTAGCTATATTTTTATTTACGGCACAGATTGGGGTACTGGCGATGTTTTAAACTCTACGGATAGAAGCTTTTGAAGAATTCCTTGATGTGAGACTAGTCATGATTGCAGTATATGATTACAATGATCGTAACACGCACGCTACCCACATAGAATAACAATGCAAAATTATGGTTGCCTTCACTGAATCTCAACCAGCTCAGCGGGTTAGGGCACTAGTCTGCAAATATCAAGGTCCCTTGTTCGAATCTTACTGGAATTGAATCCTTTCTCGTCACCTATTCTTCTTCTTTTTCTTCTCTTGCTTACCCATTAGATTGGGAATGAGATTTATTCTTTTAGAGCAAACCTCCAAAATCCACCTTACCCCAAAGTTTACCATCTGATTAGCCTATCTCCAAGACGCCTTTTAAGTTAAAAAAAAACCCAATCTGTGCTGCAAACAAAAATATCACATCCCCAATTAGCATACATGACATACAATAGATCACATGGACAGAGTGCCTAGTGGCAAATGCACAAGGAGGGGGAACCCCCTACAATCACATAATCATGTGAACATTGCACGCAAACATCCATCCTACAAAACACAATGTCAAGGACATGGTTTTGTGCCATTATAATGGCTCGTAATGAATCTTTGCTCTGTGATGCCAACGATATTCGTGCTCCCATCAAGAAACTTTTGTACTGATAGCCCAAACTGATGGGGTGCAGAACGTGCCATCTGTTCATATAGCACCATGACTCAGACACACAGGGTTCATGTAGTTCACATTTGTTGTAGGTTTCACTGGACACTAGGATTCACATTGCTTCTTTGTCAATTTGTACTTGGTGGGGAGGGGGGTAGGGGAGGGGGGTTGGGGTGGGGGATGGGATGGGATGCAATAAGTTGAACGGCAGACACCCAGCGCATTTACAAGTTCTGTCTTGTACCTGGGGATACCGCGATTGTTTCATGATTGTTTTCACATTAACATGCTTTAAGAGCAGAAACTGAAACTAACGTCTGGACGAACTATGGTACAGGTTTGGAACTGAGATCGAACAGTTTAAGGCAACCAACACCCTAAAATTAAATTGGTACGTTGCTAAAATGCATAATTATATTATTGTCACGATTTAATTGTGACAGCTCAGATAATCAAATTTTTTTTAGATAAATGTGATCAAAGCTTTATAACATACCATTGCTTTGAGCTTTCTGCAAGGTCGCTCTGCTAGTTTAGCACCAACTCTAATGCATTCTTGCAATAGGCAATACTCACAAGTTGATGTTGATACACATGCCAGCCAGCATTATGTGTGTATGTATATACATACATACATACATACATACATACATACATACATACAACCAAGTTAGTAAATTGTTCACAAAGTACTGTAAACAAGGAATATTTTTATTTTGCAGTGTGGAAATTTTTCACGCACTTCGCATTTGCCAATGTTAGTGCGAAAATAAAAACATGCAACCATTCTTGCAAAGCTAATCGTTTTGTTTTTTGGCTTTCCTTGTTTGGTGTTTGGTCTTGGTTTGGACAGTGTGTGCACGCAAGGTTAGCTACTGAGGTAACGTTGTGCCTATAGTTGCTTGCCCTACTTTGGCTGTCCGCAAAATTAAACACACAAAATTTTACCAAACTTTGCCAGCACGAATGTTAATCGTACAGAAATATCCACTTTAAAGGTATCTGTTACCCACGTCAATATCCAATCCATTGTTGTTATTGTACCAAGTACAAATGGAGCGGGAATAAATTAAGTGAGTATTCCAATTTTGATCTCCTAAACCGTGCATACTAAACCAAGAATCCTGTGATTACACATATATTTCTTGCGCTTTTATACTGTCACAAATTATATCTAAGGGTGTTGGTTGCCTTTAACATGACTTATACGATGGAAAATAGCATTCACAGGTTTGTCCTCACCAATACTTAACTGTATTGGTTTCATTGCCTGCAAAAGACTTTGCAATCTTTTGCCATTCATGTTGGGGTCACAGCTAAACATAATTATATGTCACTTTCATTATCATCTCGACCACAAGTGTGAGCAGAAATTCCATGTGACTGTAGGACGTTCCTTTAGCCATGACATTCACATAATCAGATGCACTTTACACACATGACATGGGCCTTGTGCTTGCCCCAGAATAGAGTGACATCACACAAGCTTCTCTCGGGGTTGTAATGTGTGTCACATGGACAATACCCCACCACTACCAGTCGAAAACATTTTCCACATGATTTCCTAACTTTACTCTTGGACTTTTGGGGGCTATTTGACTTATGATTAGTTATGGTACTCAACATGCCGACACCTGGTTGTAAGAAATTCTCCCAAACAAGGCTCTTATGGGTCAGAATTGACATACATATTTCTTTGACCTAGTAGGTTCTGGTTTTCCCCCATACTAACCAAGGAAGTGTTTCCCCGGTCCCGCGCAGTAGCAGGATTTTCGTTTTTTCTGTTCTTGGTTTGGATTGATATCTCCCATTTTCATGGTTTACTAGAGACAGACTGTGATTGCAATCTTTAGATGGTATCTAAACCTCCTCCTCCTCCTCTTTTCCTCTTTGTTCTCCTCTTCTCTCTCTCTCTTCTTCTTCTGCTGCTTGTTTGCCGCCTTATTTTTTATGCCGCCATTTTGTTTCGTCAGCGCCTCGTCATCAACGTGGGTTGGCGTGGATTTTATTTTTCTCACATTTTTCTTCTGCCGCACACCCAGCACTTCTTCCCGTCTCCTCACTCCATGAGCAGTAGTTATCAGCCTGGTTGATGTTTTAAGCATCTCCGAGTGCCAGCCGCTGGAACTAGTAGCCGAGGCCGTGCATGTAGTTCCTGTCTCCTTGGTAGGTGGAGTCCTGGGACAGGGCGGCATCCAGCTGTGATTTGAACTCGGACTCACCCATGTAGCTATCCTGTAGACATTAAGTAAAATAACAATCATCATCATCCAGGGTTTGTACACTTACACATGTTTAAAATTCCTTGACTTTCCACGACTTTACATAGCAGAAAGTGGAAACTTCCGAGACCATTTTTATATTTTTAATGAGGGTGAAAAGACATTATCACAATAATAGCAAAATCCCAATCAAGGGTCCCTTGAAAAATATGCTGTTTAAATAATTTTCCCTGACTTTCCAGAAGAAATAGATGAATTCCTTGACTTTCCAGAAAGTCCCTGACCCGTCATCCTTGTCATCATCATCATAATCATCATCATCATCATCATAATAATTATCATCATCATCACATCATCATCATCATGTCCTGTTTACTCAAAGTAGCCTCTTCAATGACAAACACTGCTCTTCTAGAGGGCCCTGCAATTATTAGTATTACCCCAGTTTAAACTAGGTCCCTATTTCTCTCCTAGGTGCAGTGCAGCAATGTGGATAAATCACCTTGCTGAAGGATGAAATGCAAGTGGTGGGAATCAAACCCATGCCTCTCTGCTTCGCATCAACATACTGATCAGTGATAGCTTTCATTTCTTTTAACCTGTTTCAAATCTATTTTGGGCTATGTTGTAGTTAGAGAAATGTAAATTCTCTCTCTACCCTCCTGCCACCACACCCCCCACACCCCCCCCCCCCCACACCACACACACACATCACAGTTTGTGTGTGGCTTTTGACTACACTATGCGTGAGCTATCTTGGAACAGATTTCACTCAGTCCTGAGATGAGTGGGATCAGAAATGACTCTTACTGGCTGTGGGACCACTCAAGACAGAGCTGAGGCGTTTCTGTCTCACCTCCTATTTTATGTGCTATTCAAAGAATGAGGCGATGGAAACAAAAGCGCTTTACCCGAGGACACAAATGCCATGACTTGGACTTCAACCAGGGAGGGAACATCTCACATGAGAAGCCAAGGTCTTATCCACTAAAGCATAACACCTCCCCAAATGATATGATTTATTTCCACTATGCTTTACCTGTGAGAGTTCAGGCTGTGAGAGACCTGGTTGAGAGAGCCCCATCTGGGAGAATCCTGGCTGGGACAGGCCTGGCTGGCTCATGGGCTGACTCATGGACATATTACCCTGGGTCAGGGCTCCCTGAGAGAAGGACTGGGACACATCCGGCTATAGAAGAAAGGAAGAAAAAGGAAGACATTTAATACCGAAGTGCATGTAAACATGGATGCATTGGAGTGCCAGTGTATTGTTAAGACATATCCGCTGAATTGCCATAGTCATGTGATCACGCCTTCGCTGGACTGCCAGTATCATCTTTACACACAAATCTGCATATCTGTTACTGTTCACGCCTTTTGTATTGTGTGTGTGTATGTTACACGCACTACTGATTTTATTGTTACATGCGGTAAACACTACACTTTACTTCCATTAGAATTGCTGATTTTTGAGAAATCTTAATTTGAACCTGGAAACTGTCTGGCACAGGTGGAATTCAAGGGTTGGCACAATTGGGATTAGAGCATTGGAACTAAACTATCAGCCCTATGGTAACATAAAGAGTTAATCATTATAACACATTTAGCCTCAAGAAATTTAATGCTGAGTACTCCAGCCTCCAGTACCTTAAAGTCTTTGTGCATTGAGGTTGTATCAAGTGTGTTTTTATTTAAATCAGGATTACACAACATTTCATGTACTGCAAGTATACATGTAGTGAACATTATACAGCGTAATTGCAATTCCCTTATCAAAACCAACCAAACCCTAGCATTTCAGAAAACCTACTACTCCAAAAATCAAGTACATCCACCTACCTCACTGAAACATGGTAGAACAGATGTACACTTCATTAACATATAATTGACAGCTAAGGCACCAACTTTGTTACAATACACACTTTGTTTCAGACACTTGTCAGCTACAGTACAACTTACAATTTTTTTTTTTTCAGTGGGAACATTCCAGAATATTCTCACTGAAATGTTTTAACCCCATTTGCAGATGGGGTTTTACGCCTTACATTGATCTGAACATTTGATATTTGATTTTTAAAGTTCTGCAATGTGGAAACATAGATATCAAGTCTACACTGAAAAAAATTTGAATTCACTTAGATTGTTTATATTCAACCTAATTCCATTTCGTTGCAGAATATTCTAGAACACTTGGAAAAGAATTCTCAGGCAGTGTTGTAACAACATAATCCAGACATACCTGGCTGTTCTGAGTACTCTGTAGAGACAGGTTGTACTGAGACACGTTCTGGTTGTTGCCTCCCGTCTTGGCGTTGTTAGCCGCACCGTTGGTGGCCGCATGGTTGTGCTGACGTGGGTGCTGTGACCCCTGGTAGCCACGCCCCTTCCTCTTGCCACCACCGGGTCCTCCGGTGTTGTTGAAGCCCCTGTTGGGCCCACCACCGGGTCCCCTGGCTGGTGGGGGCTGGTTGAAGAATCCCCCACCCCCAGGGGGCATGGGAGGGGGCATGAACATGTTGACGGGGACGGGGAAGTTGGCGGCGGTGAGGAGGGACTGGTTGGGCTGGATGTAGCTCATCTGGTCGTGGACGCGTCCGGGGCCCGCCGCAAATTGGTTGGGAGCTGTAACAGAAAAATAAATCATAGATTCTAGTACATGTATTTTATTGCACAATCAAGTAACATTGCAACTGTAGTAATCAATAATAACTGCATACCAAAAGAACTGAGTCATAAAATTGATTTAGAAATTTCAGTATCATATATCTTGACATAGTATTGTTTCGTTTCGCTCTAATTAACTATTGATTTTGCAAGTTTTTATTTTTTGGCCATAGTTGTCTTTCAGCTGAAATTTTTATTGAACTGTAATGATTTATTTTCAATTTAAAGGTACTGGCTAACATTTACAACAGTTAAAAAAAATCTGAGCTACATGATTCCCCATGCTACAGTGTCTTTGATAAGATCTGAAAATGAAGCCCTGAAAAAATTGTATTTCAAAATGATTATTTAGTGCTTTAAAAAAGTGAAAATCGTAAGTTGACAGGATTCACCTGCCCATTTTCTCCCATAGACTTACTGTGTGTACACCTAGGCTATTTTCTACATCGCTCGCGAGTAATAAATTAGTTTATTCATAGCATAACTGCCATTGCAGTGTAACTTTTCCAAACTGTTAGTAATTCTAGGGTGTTTTATTTGTACATGTTGAAAGCACTACCTATGGTAGCTCAGAATAATACAAAGTTTTGTCAAATTTTTAAACTGAAGCTCCACAATGTTAGCCTATCACTTTACACATTGCTTTGCTTACCTATCTTTTTACATGAGTAAGTCTACCATTTGTATTTTTTAATTTATTTGGTAGTGCAATGTATGTAATTGTAAGGATAATTTTTGATGCGTTACTATATGACATTGCATTTTTATCTATGCAGGGCTTTCTTGTAAAGCAGGTGCACTTTGTCAGTGAACCTGAATGAAACTACCCTGCTAAAAGAAGACTTCAATAATGACTGAGATAGTAAAATATCTACTGGCATTCTCAAGAGGGTGTTAAAAATGACTTAACTCAAACAAGTCTGATTTAAATGAATGGTCCAGATGCATTTCAGTTCCTTTCAGGGTACATAAACCATGATTTGAAATCACCTTTCATTTTGAAAATTTAAACGTTCCTGTCTATGTTCATAACTTTAAGTAATATATCAGCACACGTTGAACTTTACACAGTGCTGGCAAGCACATGGGGCAGCGCTGGTTCCCCTCCCTCCCACCGTCCCCCCCCCCCAAAAAAAAATAATAATAATAATAAAATTCAAACATGGTATATTTTGGAAAGGTACAACAATTTCGTGACAAAAAGTATTTTATGGCTAAATATTTTTCCAAATTTTCCTCAAACCACTGAAATACTTCACTGACTCAAAAAATTAGACTTGTGTAATGACTGTATAATCATTTTCTATGTGATACGTTCGAACAAACCAATAATAATAACTGCTGAATAGATCAATTTGTGTTGAGAGGTCTCTACCCCTCCCCCCAAAATGGTTCATTATTCAATTGCCAGTTTTCAAGATCATTTGTTCCCCCCCCCTCACAAACACACACACATATATTATGCTCACTTTTATCACTGTTACACACTGCGTAAGAGATTTTCTCTGACACAAACAAATCAAAAAGAGAACTGACCTCCATTGGTCATCCTTGACCGGTCAAAGACTCCGCCTGGGGCTAAGGCCTCCCTGGCATCAAACATGGCCATACTCATGTAGCGACCTCCCTGGAAAAGATACAAGTTACATTAGCAAGGTTGTTAAAATCTACTTATACTTAGATCATGGACAAACAAGTGGACATGCATCACTCTTTAACCTGTTGAAGACTAGACACGAGATATCTAGTCTTGAGGTCTATGGGAAATGCATGTTAAATCAAAATGAAACTGTCTTCAAACGGTTAATGAATATATGTACCATTGTTTATTGATGATACCTCAAAAACATTCTGCGCATATTTCCCATCTTTGATCGAATAGCACCCATCGCCAATTTGTTAGAATACGAGAAGAGAGAGTTTTGATATACAAAGTTCTATGCGCAGAACGGGTCAAATAACACATTTATATATTTCTAGAAACGTTTATGCATTTATAGAATTCAGGAATACACAACTCTCCTTGTTTTCACTTCAAACAAATATGAATTATTACCACAGATTTCAGTTTCTACAATAACTATTCATAAAATGATCTTTTATCCACTTCACAGTGTCAACAGTGTGTCCGGAACTGTGCAAAACAGTAATTCTGTATAATTCAAGATGGCTGCTTGACAGGTGAACACTGTGCTGTGTTTTCAAAAATCACACTAAAAGTATACTTTTGAAGGAGTAATCTACAGTTTAGTGAACACTGTCTTGATCACCAACTTCTACAAGTCATGTAAGTGTGGAGATATTTCGCTAAACAACTCTTATTTATGGAGTAGCCTGGATCTGAAATACTGAGGCAAACTATAGAGAGAGAGAGAGAGAGAGTCAGTAACTGTATATGTGTCCCACACATAGAGTATTTTTGTTGGACTTTGTGCAGCCAATCTATCGCATGGTGCCCACTGAACTGTATCTACGGGAATTTCAACCAGAACAATAGGATTTACTGCTCCATTGTTATAAGCTGTGAACAATGTCAAGTTCTACCCCACAAGCACCACACACCAGGCTAACTTCAGCTGTTACATGCCAGGTGATGAAAGATCTACTGAAGAACCGTGAGTTTGTTAACTTGCTGGAGTAAATAGTCGGAAATGCAGTGGAGAAAAAACTTGGTGAAATACTCAACAAGCTGGAGGTCATACAAGGTGATGTATTTGACCTACAAAGGCAACTGGAAAGAAAGGACAAGGAGTTGTCTGATCTGAAAGAAACCGTATCAACCATGAAAGGTGAATTCAGCCGCCTGGACAACCGTGTTAACAAGCAAGAACAGTACACCAGAAGATCGTGCATACGCATATTTGGAGTAGAGGAGAAATCTGGTGAGGACACTGATAAGATTGCTACCACGATCATCCGTGACCAGCTTGGTGTTCCTCTCGATCCATCGACAGATATCGACCTTTAATGGCCCAGACGGCTGCCTTTATGGCAAATCCGACTCTGGTTTCATGGACTTGGAGTTGATGGTGAAGTGGTTCAAGAAACTCTTCTTGAACCACTGTCCACCGGACAGGAGTGAGAATAACCCTGTCCTCCTCTTGCTTGATGGA
>JZLH01S0250207.1:0-11240 GCA_001188425.1 Eucidaris tribuloides
CCATTTATAATTACCACAAAACAAATTGTCTTTCCTCATTTGTTTGGACAGCATATTGAAAAATGTTGTGAAAATGGCCAATTTTTTTTAGCATGGAATCACCCTATATCATATTTATTACTTATTAATTAATGCAATATTTTTGAATGGTATATGCATATACAAACCATTCAAAAATGTATTCTTTGATATTTTTTCTGTACATAATCCTAACATAATCTGTAAAAGAAAGAGAATGATTAGGTGACTAACATCACTTAAGATATTTTGTTGATAATGCAGATATTAAGTTTACATTTAAGACAAATGGAAGTATGTCTCTAAATTGCCAATACTTAAGGCTAGCTTTGCTCATCAGAGTCAAAGTTTGTTTCGGAATAACAAAACTTGTTGATATTTAGGTGAGCACCAGCAAAATATGTGCATGTCCATTACACTGTACATAAGGGCAGCTAATTTATATGCAGTAGCCTGTTGCCTCATGAGGTCAGACCAGGTATATGTCTATTAAATAGAGATGCTTACTGAATGTTTATAATGTTGTCAATGATTCTTTGACTTTTCTTGTTGCTTCTCATTGTCTCGCCCACCGGAGATGAAGGCGAGACTAAGGGATGCAAATGGCATCCGTCCGTCCGTCGTCCGTCACAAATGTTAAAGTTTACCTGCAAGACTCTCTTATGACACATAACTTGGTAACTGTTGGTCCAATGGCAACCAAACTTGGGTGATAAATGCAATAGGGGTACCATCATATTGTGGTGCTGTCGGAGGTCACATAGTGAGGTCAAAGGTCATTTGAGGTTAAACGTAAAAGTTTACCTGCAAGACTCGTGATAAATAACTTTGGAACCATCACTCCCTTTTTAACTAAATTAAGGTTGTAAATGCACTTGGGGGACCTTCATGGTTTGGTACTGTCAGAGGTCACATGGTAAGGTCAAGGGTCATTTTAGGTCAAATGTCAAAGTTTACCTGCCAGACTTTCTTGTGACATTATGCTGAGTAGATGTGGGTTAAGGTACACAGGTACATGTATGTAATTTGTAACATACTTTGAATAAATTTTATTCATTTTAGCGATATTTTTAAGAGAATATACATGTGCATAAAAAGTTAAAACAATATTCCTCCTCCTAGGGAGAATAGATTTGAACTCCTGCCGTACAGTTGCCTTTGTAAGGCATTTATGTAGTTGTCCAAACAGGGTGACTTTGGACAGTGTCCAACAACAACAACAACAACAAATTTTGGAATGTGGAAATACACCTCGGATTTAGTATGAATTTCTTTAACATGTACATGGTGCTTCCTAATCTTGACTTTAAACTTACAATTCAATTTGTCATTATGAGACTATTAAATAGTGACTGAAGTCCCCCTACTTTACCAGACCCACGTGGAATTCTGTAGTTGATCAACCAACCTACATTCCATATTCCTTTGTTACTGACCACCAAACTACATTTTGGTCAAGTCACTGTGCTTAAATCATTTTTCTTCTAAATTCAGTCGTGATTAATATTTTGTTCCTACCAGATACTTAATATTCTCATGAAAAGCAGATAAAAACATATTTTGTGCATACTTTTCAACTTTCTTCTCAGAGAATGCATTATGACTGATTTCATGAGAGGTGGACATGAAGTTGCACTTTTATCTTCCATTTTAAAGCGCTAATGTGTTCATGCACTATGTTAATTATTAGATATTAAAGGTGCTGATACATATGTATAAGATGAATAAATCACTTAGTTTGATGTTTGTTATATGATGTTTGTTGCATGTTGTGTAATTAAATCCTTGGACTGCAATATCAAAGCTAGTATAGCACAGTTAGTTCTTTAATTTAAGTGACTTTTACTCTCTATGGGTTGATATGGACACTATGGTAGACTTTCACCATTAGTTATAGTATAACATTATTTTTGAGGAAACAAATTACAGATTTTGATCTTTATTTATACAGCTTAATGACGCAAGCAGGTGTAAATAACCAATCAAAAACCCCAATTTGTCAGTTTAACAATTAAATTTTCGACAAATGTTATGCATCCGGTAGTCTTATTCCTAGGCATTACTCTTCTGTGCCTGAGTTGCACAACAAAGTCATTATGACAAGGTCAATTGTCTTTTTAAAATTTTTGCAGTTGTATGTTTATATATATTAATGTATGTGAAATAGGTTATGTTTCTAACATAAGAACTGTTATACAAATTATGTGGTCGGAAATGAATATTAATTGCATTTAAGGTTGTGTAAATAGCATGTAATAGAGTATTGATTTTTGTCGTGGCTTCGAGTCTTTATGGTGTAGTGTGCTCTTCTACAAACTTACTCACAGTCAGTAGCAGTTACATAAATGCATTACTCGTTCTGTGTTATTATTCCTTATTTGGCGTGCATTAGTGCACTTGAGCAAATTTTAGGAACAGATTAATATAGCTATATTGTCCTGTCAGTCACCATTTGACACGCCACCCCCCCCCCACCCATGGAGAGAAAAGTGGTGGATAAAATTGTCCTCATCATGGACTCCCAATCATGAATGAGATTCAAACTAGGGGCTCAAAAATGAATTCGCACAGATCTTATCCAAACTGATCATTATGTATTGAAATTTGTAGATATTTATATAAAATTATTAATTATGTAATATATTATTATTAAGGAACATTACTGACTATAATCTATAAATGTATGTAGTAACTTTTATTGGTGTATAGTGTCCTTTTTAGGGTAAATAAGTCATCAGATTTTGACGGGTGAATGCATATTAATGATTGTGACTGATATAAGATGGAACCAATTAACACTACAGCCATATTGGCACTTTACTATTAGTATATTCTTCACTTTGTCAATATTTTGTTGGTCATGTTCGACTCCCAATAAATACAGAAAAAAAAAACACTAAATAAAAATAGTACCTGACCTAAGATAAGAGAATAAAAAAAAAATTGAAACATAGATAATATTCAAGAGAAAATAGACTCACTAAAAAATAGAGACTAGAGAGGAAGAAAGAAAAATGTAAAATAAACAAAAACAAAAAACAAAATAAGTAGAGAAACAAATAAATAATTATAATTAGAAAAACAAATTAGATAAATATACGACATAAAAAAAAACTAATCAATATAATCAGAATGAATAATAGGAAAAAATGAAAATACAAAAGAATGAAATCAAAGAAGAATAAAAATAAATAACAAAAATATATAGTAACAAAAAGAAAAAACTTAAACAATTGATAACTAAGTAAAAATATAAATTAGACTTCAATAAAAAAAAAAGAGAAATAAGAAAAATATAATCATTATAAATTAAACTTACTAAAAAACATAAAGTACGAAAAAACAAATAAGAATAGATGATTATATAAAATGAATTAAAAAAGTACTAAGTAAATAGAATATCATTACATCTTCAATCATGTAAACAATAATAGAAAAAAAACTAATTAACAAAATTCAGACAATAATAGAGATTTTAAAAAAAAAGTGGGATAAAAAAAAAAAAAAACGGATAAGAATATGAATGAAAAATGAAAAAAAAAAAAAAAACAAAAAAAAAAAAAAAAAAATAGATGAATAGAAAAAAAAAAAAAAAAAAAAAAAAAAAAAAAAAAAAAAAAAAAAAAACAAAAAAAAAAAAAAAAACAAAAAAAAAAAAAAAAAAAAATAAAAAAAAAAAAAAAAAAAAAAAAAAAAAAAAAAAAAAAAAAAAAAAAAAAAAAAAAAAAAAAAAAAAAAAAAAAAAAATAACAAAAAAAAAAAAAAAAAAAAAAAAAAAAAAAAAAAAAAAAAAAAAAAAAAAAATAAAAAAAAAAAAAAAAAAAAAAAAAAAAAAAAAAAAAAAAAAAAAAAAAAAAAAAAAAAAAAAAAAAAAAAAAAAAAAAAAAAAAAAAAAAAAAAAAAAAAAAAAAAAAAAAAACAAAAAAAAAAAAAAAAAAAAAAAAAAAAAAAAAAAAAAAAAAAAAAAACAAAAA
This sequence comes from Eucidaris tribuloides, assembly GCA_001188425.1. Lineage (NCBI taxonomy): Eukaryota > Metazoa > Echinodermata > Echinoidea > Cidaroida > Cidaridae > Eucidaris > Eucidaris tribuloides. The sequence continues at coordinate 3,993 of JZLH01S0250207.1, forward strand.
AAAAAAAAAAAAAAAAAAAAAAAAAAAAAAAAAAAAAAAAAAAAAAAAAAAAAAAAAAAAAAAAAAAAAAAAAAATAAAAAAAAAAAAAAAACAAAAAAAAAAAAAAAAAAAAAAAACAAAAAAAAAAAAAAAAAAAAAAAAAAAAAAAACAAAACAAAAAAACTGTGACTGTGTTAGTGTACTATGATGATGTGTGCTGATGTGTGTGTTGCTGTATGATTGTGTGCTGGATGCTGTATGCAATGTGGTGTGTTTGTGTTGTATGTAGTGTAGTGGTCGCCTGTGATGTGAGTGATGTGTGTTTGTGTTCTGTGAATGGTGTTATAACAACAAACTGTGTGTAACTGTGTGATTACTGTGTCTGTGTCTTTGGTGAACTGTGTAGTGGAATGTCGTTATGTGTGAATGTTGTCTGTATGCTATGTTGTCGTGTGTATGTGTATGTTGTGAATGATGTGTTGTGTGTATAAACTGTGAATGTGATTGTGTGTATAGTGTGCGTGCCATGTAATCACAACTTTCCCCGGTGAAACTTTGCGAACACACAATTTGTTTTTACTGCAAAACCGGGGTATTTGAGAACGGGGGATGTTTCCAACCAGTTTTAACCTGATGCAATTCAATCCTCATTAATCAGTTTAATAATATATTTTTGGAAAAAATGTCCCCTAATTGGGTCACCGTTTCTGTGTGTAAGGGTATGGTTAGTGTCCTCAGTTTAGCAGGGTTATGCTCACTTTTGGTGTTTTTATTTTTTATCCGAAAGAGGCCCGGTTAGTGGATCAAGTCACATTTCGAGTGATTATACATCGCACACACACTTTCGAGTTAAAGTTAAGTAGGTCCACAAAGACACACTACATTTGTGTGTGTGATGTGTTACATGTGTGTGCTGTGATCGAACACATGTGTGAAAGTGTGTGTGTGTGTGTGTGTGTGTGTGTGTGTGTGTGTGTGTGTGTGTGTGTGTGTGTGTGTGTGTGTTCATATGTGTTGTGGGATGTGTTCATGTGTGTTTTTGTGTGTGTTTGTTTGTATAATTATGTATATGTGTGATTTTATTTGTGTATTAATGATCTTTTTGAACACATTTACGTCTGGGGGCAAAGGAAGTATAGTTCCCCTTCCTCAAAGAGTGAAACATATTTCCGTCAAATCATTATTTTGAAGAAAAGTCTGTGTGGTGAAGTGTACAGCGTGTCGAATAAAATGATAGAAGAGGAAATGATATTTATTACATGTACATGTATATGCGAATCACATTCAACCAGGATATTTTCAGAAAACCAAAAGACCATACATTTCAATACAATTTATTTCATTTCATTTGTTTGTGTCAGTCCTGAATTATGAATTTTCTGCAATGATGCAAAACGATTTTGCACCACTGTAGGCCTACATGTGTGCTATGATGTAATTTTTTTACATTGTATAAAATATCTTTCGGCACAGAAACAAGGGGCGTAGAATGTGTGGGGGGGTGGAGGGTATGCATCCCCCAGCTCACAAGGTGGGGGGATGACGCGTACAATCATCCCCCAGGTTTTACAGAAAAATATATATATATTTTAATCAGTAGTATTCTTGTTATTACTTTTAATTACTATTAAGGTGATTATCATAAATAATACATGGGATTTTTATAGTGCCATTTTCGATTTTAGTTAAATGCTCAAGGTGCTATACGACAGAACATCAGAAAAAATTATGACGACAACAAAATTAAATTTTATCATCATTATTATCATAGGTGGGGATTGGGATATGTAAATTTAAGATCTTAGTGACTGAAAACATGAAAAACTACCGTATTGGGGTGAAAGGGTAGGGGTGCTGGGTACGGGGTGATGGGGTGGTGGGATGTGGGTGGTGGGATGTGGGTGTGGTGGGGTGTGGGGGTGGTGTGGATGTGGATAGGGGTTGTGTATGGGGGAGGTGGTGGTGTGTTAGAATTACCTACACCCACCACCCTACCATCTCCCCCACCCCACCACCCCCATACCACCCATACACCCCACATCCACCCCACATCCACACCACCCCCACCCACCCCACCATCCCCACCAATCCCTTACTCCACCACCCCACTTCCGGCCCCTTCACCCCAATACGGTAGTATACCAATCCCCACCTAGCTCCACACATAATCAAAGAGAGCTTGTATCTTTTATTACAATGGATAGCCAATTCCTGTGCAACCTAATTTTCATGTCCTTTACAAAAGGTGTCAGTGCTCATTCAAGCATAAAACAATTTCAGCATTTTTTATGTCATATGAAAGAAGACACTTTAAGCTTTCCATATATTCTGGCCATAATGTGATGAAAAAAGAGCAAACTAATCAAATCGTAGTCACGCAATTAATCGACTCGTTTAATGTCAGGGCAAGCTGATTGTTTTTCGTTAATAATGATTACGTATTATTATTTTTTTTTTTGGGGGGGGGGCGAGTACCGGTATAAGTAATTAAAAGTTTGGTAAGTTTTAGAGGACTCGTTCAATAAAAGGGCGAGCTGACTGTTTTTCGTAAGTAAGAGAACTCAAAAGGGAATAATAAGAATTTCCAATATCATGGCTCGGAGACACAAACCCGGCTCCAATCATCTATTCATTTATCACACTGAATTTGCTTAAGAATCCTCGGTATATTTAACGTTGTATTGTTGTCTATAATGTAAATAAGAAAAATTTTCTAATCATCTACAGATAAAATATGATGTGAATGATTTTATCATTATTTTTTTTGTATTTTCATGAATCTACCAGGGATTTTAGTTAGAACTATATGGTATCAAATTCTCGACTTTAAATATTGACATAATTATGGGTATAAACCCATGTGCCAATATTTTGCTGTCCCCAACAGATGGTTTTCAGGATTAATGTTACGATATATAACGAGGGCATTCAAGATGTGCGTACATCGACTGGTCACTCTCTCACTGGGTGTTGTCTATTCTCTTGTGGCTTAATGGAAATAGTTGGCGGTTTGGCTTTCTCTAGAATGTGGTCACCCACGGTGAAAAAATTCCCAAACGCATTTTTCAAAGTTTTATCGGATTCATATAGGTAACAAAGATAGGACATAAAGTTTCAAACTGGCTAACAGGGTCGAGCATATATGGTAAGCCGATATGAAAGTCATTGACTGCAAACGACTTAATTGGGATATTTGAGTGATTCTAAAATATTACTAACATACTAATATATCATTTAAACGTAGGGCCGAGGGGGTTAAAATCTGTAGAGACATGGACTGAAATATTGAAATTCTTCGTCTCAGATCAACCAGGTGGATGTCAAAGATTTGGGGAGGCCCAGGGGAGGGGGGGGGGGGACATTAAGCAAAATAATGAAAGGGAAATGGTGTGATCAGAAGAAGTCCTTAGTTTGAACACAACGCTCCCAGAAGCAGGTGTGCTGTTTAAAGTTTCTGCTGTGAAAATGTTATAATCATACATTTTCCTCTTTGTTGCAAAGTTTTTTGATCAGAAAATGCTGTGCCAGTAAAATTTGGATCAAAGGGAGGAAGAGCCTGCACAATCAACCCCCCTACTTTTCAAGGAAAATTATTTCAAACTAGATCTACAAAGTAGTTTAAAACTACTAGGATCTAGGGGTCTCCACCCCGACCCCAAGAATGTATCACCATGTTTTTAAATGATCTGTTATAAAAAATTCAGAATATAAATTCGGATGAAGTGCCAAAAATTAACACACATCCCACTTTCAAAATGAGGTGGGATTTAATCATTGTGGACTCTCTACTATACAAAAAAAAATGTTATCAGAGAGTGGAAATAACCTCATGAAACTGCAAAAAAGCCCGTGAGTTCATGCAGGGTTCCCGCCCCCGAACCCTGAGAGGGATTTCAACAAAAGCGAGCCCTGGAATTCACCCATTAAGGCGGGAAGCCCCTCCCCCATTAAAAAGAAGTTTGCGACCCACTATGAAAGGTCCGTGTGTGTGTGTGTGTGTGTGTGTGTGTGTGTCAGTGCACGTGCTTATTTGAACATGCATTATGATCGACCCTCTGAACAGCATAATCATCTCCCCACCCCTTCCAGGTTCGAGGACCTGTCTACGCCACTGCACACCCCATAAACCAAACAAGAACAAAATCAAGTATAATTCAGGACAAATTTTTCCAGTCTGAATATACATGTACACTCTAGCCAGTGTACTGGTATGTACTAAGTATGTGTTTCAACTCATTTGGTTCTGGATTTGTTTTTACTTTTATTTTTCCCAAACATGTTACTTCCCTTTAAACATGAAACTCCACAGCGTGGGAAAAATGGATGTTATAATGGTATGATGTTGTTTGTGATGATGGGGATGATGATGGTGATGGTGGTAGTGATGATTTTGATGATGGTGATGATGATGACGAGATGGATAAAACGATAGTGAGGTTGGTGACGATGATGATGTCTGCAGATGTTATCTTGCTTACTATGAAGCTGCTCAGATGTGATATACATTCTAAAATATTAGGTGGACATGAAATTTTGAAATGTTAACATAATCTAACATAAGTGGTCCTTCATTTTTAATTAAAGTATTATGAATTATACAAAGAACAGTCCCTAGGCTAAATACACACATTCCCAATGCATCACTTTGCTTTGTAGTGGAACAACAAATGAAAGAAAATAAAAACATAAGGGGAGGGGTGCCACCTATTACATAGTAACTCGGAGTCAAACAAAAAAGTCCAAGTTTCAATGAGAGAACGATATATTTCACTCTATATTTTATTGATGTTTCACCATAAATCCCATAAAAATTCCATATTCCAGGTTAAAATCGCAAATATATACTTATAACATGTGATTGACACTAACATAGACAGTACACATACACATGAATGCAATTGTTTTCATCTGATTGCTCTATACATGTATGTCAACATTTGCAGATACCTACTTTTGAGTAGAATGGATTAAAGTTGCATAATAAATCAGCCATTCATAATAGAAAAAAACAATCACGAAATATTACAGATAATTTGTCTTCATGGTTTCATAGGCTCCCAATATTTATTTATTTGCATAAAATTTATTGAATAAAATAAACCGAACCCACTATCCACCAATGTAATATACCTACTCATATATGTTGAAAGACATTTTACAAACTATCCTTTCATTGTTTGTAGTAACAAAAATATGTTCAGCAAATAATAGCATCAATGAAAATCAATATAATGTATTACATACAGTTGTACATAATTAAACAAATAATAATAATGATTAAAAACACCCTGAACTCTTTCACTTTTTATTTGGCCCCTTGTGACAAAAAATATTCCACATTTAAATTGTTCAAGTAATCATGAAAGACTCATTCATCAACAGTATGTTGCACATTACAAGACAGCTGTGTATAGTACTGTGTAGTATATCTACCACTGAAGTTCTATTTTGATCGAAAAAAATAACCATCAGAATTATTGTAGAGTTATATAAACTTGCATACTTTCACAAGAACTAATGAACTAATATGCTTGTTAAACTCTTACAAATAAACAGTTTAGGTCATATAGAAATCGTTGTTAAAGACATTGTATAACAATGTTTCCAGTTTAAAAAAATCTGAGCTACATGATTCCCCATGCTACTAGCGTCGTTAATACAGTCTAAAAATGAAGCTGTGAAAAAATTGCAGTGTAAAACAATCATTAAGTGCGTAAAAAAAGTGAAAATAATTGAGAGACCATTCCAGCTTTTCTCCATAGACTGCTGTGTTGCAGAATTTCCTATCGCCCGATATAAAATTAATGTGCCAATTTGTATCTGCACATATTGTACTAGTGACAGCATAACTGTCCAAACTTTTGTGTTCTAGGGTGTTTATTTGTCGAATCAAACACTGTCAGATAATGTCAGAGAGCAAAGTTCGACAATTTTTTAAACGGGTCTTCCACAGTGTTATATTGTGTCTTTAATGATGGACAATCAAAATATAAGATCAACACTTCACATAGGCACAACATGAGTAAAAAAATTGCGTGTAATGATCATGCCTTTTTTATACACACACCTATGAAGAATTTATTAGTTCCCGCTATCACGGGATTGAAAAAAAAATCAGTGGCTGTAACACAGTTAATAACACAGCAACTACTTGTGCATGTATATGAAGAGAACTAAAAGACAATGTAAGAGGGAGGGGCACAAAGAAATTCAAATGGGGCGGGTGGTAGACGGGTTGGACATATCTTTTGAAAATATTATTTTGAATCTTATCACACGAAAGCCATACGTCCACAGTAAATTACATTTATATTTGAACAGTTTAACTTATTTCTGTCATCATAAAGATTTCTACAATTACTCTTTATTTGGGATTATTTGAAAGTTTTTCATATTAAAAGCATCATCTATAATATAATGCTTCCAGTTTCAACAGTCTGAGGTACATGGTCCTTCATGATACTAATGTAGGTCTGAAAATGACGCCCCGAATAATTTACAGTTCAAACCGATCATTAGTGCTTTTAAAAGGTGAAAAATCAACCAACAACCATTCTAATTTTTGCCCATAGACTGATGTGTTATCATTTTTTTGCCCCCAGGACATCCATTCATGTACCATCCATATCTACCTGCTTGACTAGTGACAGCATAACTGGTAGAAGTTTTGCGCTCTCGGGTGTTTATTTGTCCATTTCAACACTATCACGTAGGTCAGATCTCAGAGTTCGTAATTATTTTAATGGAGCTTCCACAATGTATTGAGTGCAGGAGACAGTGGTGAAAAATCTACAACACTAACATCTATGGTTACGACTAAATACAGTATCACTATTTAACTTAAATTTCTACATAATTAAGAATTTCCAAGATAAACCCAAGGAAAAAAAATTGTCCCAAATAAATATATAATTAAAATCCCCTAATTAGACACCAACACATATAAATACAGTAGGTATCAGCAAATTGCCTGAGTTGTTTCATGTTTTCTGAAAATCTAAACCTAAATTAAAATTATAATAATAACTTACACAATTATCTGCATGTACGTTAATTATAGACTTAATGCTAATCAGAGAATCAACATTATAAACAACATAATTGATCACTGTAAAAGCATTACAGTATCAGAGAGAGAGTGCATTGTATGGAAAGGCGGGAAAATTCAAAAGTTCTTGCTATTTAAAATCTGTGGCATATATTCCGCTTAAAATAAACAGTTAACCAAACATTTATGTACACATGAAAACATATAGAGATGAGATTAT
>JZLH01S0250215.1:10958-28969 GCA_001188425.1 Eucidaris tribuloides
AGTTATTATTATTTTTTTTTATATTATTATTTTATTTTTTTTTCATGTCCCTTCCAGGGCATGAAACTAATATTTTTCTCACTCGAATTTTTTTATATTCATGTTCCTTCCGGGACATCAAATTTTAATCTTTTCACCAGTATAAAATTGTACCACATGAAATTTCGGATATATGATGTTGCGAGATGCCGGATGAGCGCTACGTCATCGACGTTTTCTAGTTTGTTTCTAGAACTGGGTTGAATTCCCTAATTTTTTCAGTGGAGATGTGATGTGTCCCTAGGGGCAGGACAGTCTTACCTTAACCATAAAAATGTTCATTTTGCCAGAAGTTGTTCTGTATTGTAGCATTATTGCATATTAAATGCTGTTTTTCTTTCTATTTCTAGTGCAAAACATAATGTTTATGAGATGATTTCTCAAATTTATAAGTTATCAAAATACTGTAGTCAATATAAAAATAAAAAGAAACTTGAGCTTTTTTTTGTGAAGATCAAGTATTCTTGATTTTTTTTTGCTGTATACCAACCTCTTTCATTTTGAGCATATATCTTGTTGGTCAGTTTTGAAGATATGTATTTGAAGAACAATTTGAAGTTCACCAAAGCATTAATCAAGAGTGCCCGGTGCATTGCCCTGTGTTACACCATGGACCTACAAGGTCCATGGTTACACCAAGAAGTACCAGTAATATAATTGTGGGAGTCACATGCTTGACCGCATGTGATGCATCTACAACTGCTGTAGGTCAATGTCCATTTCAACAATATTCTGAGTCCAGTTTGAAATTGTGTTTAGAATGCTTTCTTTGGTACAATGCGAAGGTGAACTCATGATTTTTTAATGGGGGTGTTGTATGGTGCAAATTGATGCAACAAGCAAAATTTGTTTTAAAAAGGTCATGTCCGAAGAAAAATTGTTTGATAGTGCAAAATGATGTGACAAGCACTCGACTTACAAAGTGATACCTATGTGCCGCACCGAAATAAAAAATTGGGGGCTCTGGAACGGGCTTGAGCGAAAAATGGGGGTCTCTGGAACTGGAGCTAAGGCTTCAGAAAACCTCAAAATGCTATGCTCTGGAACTGCACAGCGGCGAAGCTCCTTTATTTCAGCACGGCGCGCCGTTGGCGCGCCGTGCTGAAAGGGCAATGCTCTGGCGAAACGGCAAATTTGGGGGTCTCAGGAACTGGAAAAATCAAAAAAATTTCTGTGACTTCTGAAATTGAGATGCTCTGGAACGGAAATTTGGGCTGAAAATGGGGTCTCAACCGCGGCACATACGTACCACACAATTATACTAAGTCGCCCCCCCCCGGACCCCCCCAAAAACGAGGTTTCAACAAGTTCTTTGCATTGTTTTGAGTATCATCAGCCTAGTTTTTCTTTTCGTAAACGGGGGGGGGGGGTTGGTTTGCTAGGAGGGGGTGGGGTGTTCAAACACCCCAAACACCTCCTTGGTATACCTAGGATCCCCAGGGGTGCTACTGCCATTACAACGTATACACCATGCGTGTGTGAAAAAAACGCGTAAAAAGGGTTGTTTTTCACAGTCGGACGCTTTTCGCACGTACATTGAAAAGGGTATCAAAATCGCCAAAAATCAGGAAAAAAGGGTATACTTTTAACAAAGTTTACTTTTAAAGGATATCTTTTCAGACTTGAATACTTGTTTAGGGTATTCTGAGATCGTCGATAATTACAGCACTTGTTTAGGGTATTCTGAGATTGGCAGATAATTGCTTGTTAAGGGTTCATTTTGAAAGTCCATACACACGCATTGTGTACACCTTGTAATGGCAGTGGCCCCCCCCCCTCCCCCTATGATCATATGTGTTAACCCTTTGGCTGTGGGAACTGGGTGTGCTATATTAAAGGCAAGGTTCACCCTGACATTAAGTTGGTTTTAATCGAAGCAGAACAATGAGAAAAACATATTAATGAAACAATTCGATGAGAGGTTTTCGGTACAACCATGTACATTGGAAAACTCTACGTTCCGGTCAGAATGCTCTGGCCGTCGTCAGGAGTTTTCCAACGTACATGGTTGTACTGAAAACCTCTCATCGAATTGTGAATTTCGCCATGCAAACATTTAAGTCTTATATTAATGAAAGTTTGACGAAAATCTACCAAAGAATAACAGAGTTATGGGGTTTCAAAGTTTTAAATTTGTGACATCACGTGCGAGCAGCTCCCCATATGTCATGCAATATAAATTCCATAAATTGTCACTTTTCTATGGTTCATGATAATTGAATGGGTTTTTTTTTTTTCATAGAAACATGTATGAAATAATGTTTCTGATAATATATTGAATGCACAGGTAAAATCATTTTGAAATTTCTGAGAAAACGGCACTTTTATGGAATTTATAGTGTATGACATATGGGGAGCTGCTCGCATGTGACGTCACAATTTTAAAACTTTGAAACCCCATAACTCTGTTATTCTTTAGTGGATTTTCGCCAAATTTTCATTAATTTGTTTCTCTCATTGTTCTGCTTCGATTAAAGGCACTGTATAACAGTGTTTCCAGTTTAAAAACGGAGCCTGCATGATTCCCCAGTGCTACACCAGTGTCTCTGACATCGGTCTAAGAATGAAGCCCTTGAAAAATTGCAGTTTTAAACGATCAGTAAGCTGCTTTAAAAAAGTAAAAATCATGAGAGAACATTCCAGCTTTCCCATAGATGCTGTGTTGCATAATATTCCTATGCGCGATAGAATTAATGTGCCGATTGTGCATCTGCAATATTAACTAGGTGACAGCATAAACTGTTCAAACTTTTGTGTATCTAGGTGTTTATTTGTGCCATCCAACACCACTACCAGATTATGTCAGAAAGCAAGTTGACAATTTTTTAAAATAAGGCGTTCCACACTGTTATATATGAGCGTCTTAAAACACTTGATGTCAGGGTGAACCTTGCCTCTAACTCTATGGGAATGACAGAATCAAGGAGGCAATGGGTTACAATAGCATCCCATTGACATGTATATGTACAGTAGTGAGTAGGTTCAGGTGTCTTGCTCCTATAATCAGTTAACAACTGTCTGTATTTCGTTTTCATTCCCGTGCACCAATTTAGTATGATTAATTCTCTAGGACATCAGTCACATCCACACATAGAGTAATTTATTTGTTTGCTCGTTTCTTTTGGTGACCTTGTGGGTTTAATTGTTCTGGTAGGTGGCAATCAACGCAAGTTATTTTTTCTACCTTGGACTGGAATTGTAATGGAAAAGAATTCAATCAGAATTATGCATTTCATATAATGACTTTGACATGCATTGTGCAGAAATGCTAATCAGAAATATTTTGATTGCATAAATCTGAATATGTACACTTTACAATGTACTGTACTGTATAGCAGGTATTTTTTTACAGTGCATTGATGAATACTTATTTTTTACATTCTTACGGATAAAACTGGCAAGTACAGTCTACTCCAAAGCTGATATTCTAGGTGGCATTAGATTAGCAATAAATCCTGAAATATCCCATAGATTCTGGCTACAAATTAATTTCCATCCAACATCACTTATTTCCTGTTTCAAATTTAAAGAATTGCACTTGATTAATTACTCTGTACATACAATCAATGTAATGAGCAAGGCAATTTCACTTAAAATCCCAAAGACAAAGTTTTAATTTTTAATTGTGAACAGTATTATGGTTTTTTTTAGGTCTCTGATAAAAAAGTACTACATTATTTACAATAAGTCACCATAAATGCATGGTTTTATCCAAAACCTCTCAGGCCTGATATGCTTGTACATAGCAATAATATACATATACATGGATCATATTATATTCATCATTACTTTTACTTTAGGATTTTATACACTATGTTTAATTAAAATGTTTACACACATACCTCAATTCTGCTACTTTCCTAAAATAAAATCTATTTAGACTCAATATCAAAATTCACCGTGGAAATGAAGGCTAATAAATTCTCTTACGCCACACCAATTTAAATTTTCAGGTTTATGTACTGTAGGTACCAAATCCAACCACACGTCAAGGACTGATATAGGCCGTATCACTAATTATTTCTGTATCTACTTCCCAATTTAGCCACAATTTTGTTGGGAGTCGCTAATGAACATCCCGAAATTGACCACAAGTATGTTTACATTGTGCATTCCAATTTCTGCAATATAATGCTTATAATGAGAGCCCACGGCTAGTGACCGCCTACGGTGGTCCCAGACCATGCAAGTTTTTCTACCTCCAGAGTACACTCTCCACCAGCGACTTTTTCTACTTCCAGACTTCACTCGCTCTCTGCAAGTCCCTCAAAATACTAGTCTTAGTCAAAGCCATTGACCGCAGTTAGTTTCTTTATCAAAAAAGGATAAGTTAATATAAAATTCTGGAAGGTAGACTAGCGACCACCAGCAGAATTAGATTTTTTACTCACTTGTAAATTAGGGCTCGTTTCAATCAAGCCAGGCTGTGGTGTGTTGCGTTGCGTAGGTTTCACCAGCTGAGGATGATTACCGTGTTCTCGGCATTTCATCTTTATTTATTGATGGTCATCCCCGTGTTGTGTACTTAAGCCCGCCGTGTGGCCGTGCATTGTGTACTTTTATCGAGGGGATCGCCGTGACGGCACAGCCACGATCAGGATCGTAATGGACTTCGCGGTCGGCGCATCACGTTTTTCGTGTTTTTAGAGCAAGTGGCTTCTCATTGGCCTAACTGGTAAATGTTGCTGGATACATCGGTCTACAATGTTGGATTATGTTATTGTGGTATACATTGATAGAGTCTTTGTGTAACTCTAAGACTTACATGTATTGCAGGGCTGTCTTGGAAATTAATGTTTGTCACTGAAGAGGCTATACCCTGGGTAAATAAGACATTATTTTTATTATTAGAGACAGTTTTTTTCATGTGATTTTCTTGGGATATTTGCCCTTTGTTTTAAAGACGTTATCGCCGGCTGTCCGGCAGAAGGGCCCTAGCATATGTTCCTGGTAGAAGGGCCTTAACAGTAAATTTTCTCAAATTTGAGAAATATTGCCTTATTTGATATTTGCACTTAACAGACCGACAGGAGGATGTAAAAATACCACACTACTTTGATTTCACGTGAAAATAACCAATTATTTTGAAGTAAAAGACAGTTTAGTGTTAAGGCCCTTCTGCTAGGAACATATGCTAGGGCCCTTCTGCCGGACAACCGATGGTGTTCCGTTGCTCCCAAGGGGGGAAAAAATTCTTGCATTGATTCATAAGAGAAATTAATTTATTACATGAATTTCACTTGTCAATAAGAGTGATGTTTGTTTTAGCCGCACTCTGTTTATTGGTCATTGCTCTGTGTGTCAGGCTTGTATGTTTGATTAGACCTCAGGCAAACAATTGGTGACCATTAGGCAAATATTTGAAAGTGAAATGTGCATTGTAGATCAGGGGGATGATATCATACAATTAACAGAAAAATACTGTGATAATGCCCTCCTGTATTATATAGCTTGTGGGAATTGGGTAAATTGACTGAGTAATGTATGTTAAAGCCAAGTATAGTTTTGGTAAATGGTAAAAGTGAAAATCTTTGCAATTATGTTTTTATTTATTATTTTTTTTTTAGATAGATCTAAATGATCTTTTAATGTCCTGAAAATTGCCCACTCTGAAACTCTCTCATTTTTGAGAAATTACTCAAAATGTACAATGTTGGGGGAGGGGACCCCTGACATTTTCCAAACCGCTAGATGTTCTCCAACTCAAATAGTTAAAACATTACAATTTGTCACAACAATTTTCAGTAGGTTAGATGTTGTCTAATGTTTTGGATGACAGTAGAATACTTTGTAATTTGTGAAAGATTATCAAAAAAGTTGTCTGATCGACCTTGGGTTGTAAGTTGGAAAGTCTGTTCTAAAAGTCATGCAATAATCTAATTGATTTGAAAAAAAGGAGATGGATCCTTAAAGCCCAAGCTTAGTTTGGGGGATTTTTTGTTATTTAAAAGCTTTATGCCCCAAAGTCATAACCCTGCAATAATAGATTCTGAATGTCTTTAGTTTGTTTTATATGAATTTATGAAAATGTCAGGGGGGGGGGGACCCCCGACATTTTTGACCATATTTTTACATTATAGAATCCAAAGGGTTAATAAGGCATTAAGGTTATATGAGTTATACCTCATCTGAAAGAGCAGAGAGCAGAAAGTTATGCAGTCACTGGTAAAATATGTACAGATAAACATTGGCACATGAATTATTCTCGGCCAATAAAAAATCTACAACTCAGCAGTCTATGGTGAAAAACTGGAATGGTCTCTCAATGACTTGTACTCGTTTAAAACACTTAATATTCATTTTGAACTGTAATTTTTTCAGGGCTTCATTTTTAGACCTGATCAAAGACACTACTAGCATGGGAAATTATGTAGCTCACATTTTTTTACAATGGAAACATTGTTACACCGTGCCCGAGGTGCCGTGATGATATTGATTATTTTCAAAATTCTTCCATGGTGACAAATAAAACAGTTCAGAAATCTGTCTTACAGGATCTAGTGATACAGTGTATTTCACTGAATTAACTAACAGTTTTGACAAAAACAAAAACAAAGAGTTAAGTGACTGGAAAAAAATTAAGCCTCTTCAGGAATATTTCTGATTGTACTCTGACTTGGGTCTATTGGAAATGAATTTGAAAGCAAAACAAAATTGTCTTCATTGGGTAAAGTGATAGCCACAAGATCATATAAAATAGTCTGTGTGAATAGTGTTAACAAAAAAGATTAGGCATTAATGTAAATAGTATGAAAGTTCATCATACATAATGGTATATATTTCCTGAGGTGTGAATGAATTCAGAAAGGTCAATGCATGAATACAAAAGCACAACTTTGAACAAAAGAAGTTATATTTGTAATTTTTGGATGTCTTGTAAAACTTGTTCAGATACATGTACTGTGTCAAAAGAATTAAAAAATCATGTATTTGGAAGTTTGAATTTTCCTGTCCAATAATATCTTTTCAAACGTGCCTACACAGCAGATCACTTTATGTTTTGAATGTGTTTATATTTTCCCAGGGTGTGTCTTACCCACAAAATGCATGCATTTCTCATGAAAAGATCACGGTGTTACAAAATTCCTTTTCTACATGTACTAGGTGTTTAACACAATGCAAGTCTCAGGAAATGTTGTGTATCCATATTTTACTTGTGTACATCTACATTTTTAAATCTTACAATTAGTGCTTTTGCTGCCTTCTACAAAATTGCATAAAATTTGCACACATGTATGCATATTTTTCCTTCTAAAATTGATCTGGTATAGTTTGTGATAAGTTATTTGAGGTGTTTTCATAGAGATTGTACTGGGTTAGAAAAATTAAATGAATTTTAGAGCAAAAGCATTTGCTGTGTTCATTGCTAACTGTGGGCAGTTACTGTTGGCAAAATGTATTGACATCTGTTAAATCAACTTGATCCATAATTGAAACCTACGTACACACTGTACATACATCATTGGTGGACAACAGATGTACTGTGGAAATATCTTTTGATTATCATAATGATGTTGTTGAAAAAGATGCCATGAATACCAGTTGTTAAGGGGGAGAAAAATAAACATCTTCATCTAATAGCCATGGTTCTACTAGATAAATGAAACACTGTACTACCGCCCCCCCCCCCCATGACAAAAGGGCATACCTAACTGACATTTTTTCAAGATTGAGTTTTATAATGTATGGGACTCAGTACATCATGACAAACATGCAGAACAGAAAAATGTTAATTAGAAGTGTCCCTTTGTTGCATAATGCACTTGTTAAAAGACCACTGAATAGGGCTTTATGTTTTGAACAAAATATATTTCGCTCAATATCTCCCAAACACCAAAATGTCAGTTATGTCCTTTTGTCATGGGGGGGGGGGCAGTATACAATGTAGGTCTGATCATATGCTATACTTCCACTCTACTTAAATGTACCTCCCTGGGAATTGGAAAGTTAATGTATTACTATATCAGGGCCAAAGTGGCCCAATTTGTCACCATTGTTTAGATTGTCAGGTGAGCTCACAGGCTAAAAATGTTTGTGAGTTAGAGAAATCGACACGTAGATGATCACATCATGTGTCAAAAAGTGGAGCACTATTCGTGAATTCTGGCCCATGCCCAAATAATCAGAAGGGCAGGAGAAGTGATAATCATTTTCCAGCGTGTGGCAAATTGATGGAAATCTCACGTTTACGTACGGTATAGTGCCTTCGTTTACAGTAGTTTGGGTGTACTATACTGTGGAAGGGAATTTGATATCTTACTCTGATATAGACACACTACTGTTTGTGTACAGTAGCAAGCTCCTATACTTTTAGATACAGTGTATTTCAGTATAGGACCTGCTCTAGCAAACTGGGATACTTTATTTTGCATTTTATGTTTTCCTTTTGGTTTTATCAGTGTAGATGTCTGGTTCTGCATGCTGAGATTATATTTGTTTTCATCACTATTCTTCTATTTTTAATATCATAATCTCAGGTTGGAAAATCTGTGCTACTGACCCCCACACATACCCCCAGCAAACAACATCTCTGTTTTCCCCTCCGCGGCGGGGATGAAATTGACATTTGTCGATAATGTGATTAATGGTTCCTAGATTGCCCGAGAACCCTTTCTTTCACCGGAAGCGACGTTGTTGTTTATCGGATTAACACGCAGAAAAGAGGACTCACACGTTGATCTCATTTAAGTGCACATGTACACTGTACTGCCTTTAGGTATACCAGTCTCTGGGTCATACATGTACATGTATATTTAAACTCTTGAAACCAAACAGAATCATGTTATTACTTTGACTTTTTTATTGAGAAAATATTTTTTCCCTGTTTTCCCTTAATGGATTCAAGGTTCGGCATATATATCGGAGCTGTCACTGATACACCATGAAATATTGCTTGATTAGATCCGTTGAGACAATACGCAGCGTAAAGGATGACCATTCAATATATTTGTGTTATTGGAATGAATTACTCACCGAAATGAACGCATAACAAGTTAAAATTGAAATTGACTCGCATTTTGGAATGAGTAACAACTACATGTATTCAAGTCATGCTCCGCTCAAACAAGCACTTTGTTATATACAATCAAGTTCAAATTGGATAACGTGTCTTCCTACGGAAAAGCCACGAAAGTCATTCAGCGGTCGAACGAGTGAATGAGATTTGGTGAATACTCGCAGACAAATCGCGGAATAAATTTACGGACCGCATCAACCGATTCGTTGTTGGACGTACAGCTATGACTAGTAATGAGGCGTCGTACAATTTGGATGTCGCCATACGTGCGCTGGAACGCATCTCGCGGATGAAACCGCGGAAGATGGTCCATTTTGCACCAGATGTGGAGAAGTTTTTCACGTTAACGCCACGTCATTGGAGTGAGGAATTTGGTGACGACTTCACATTGGTAATTGTAGCCATTGTTCTTTATAATATTTGCAAATATACATGATTGCAAATTAATTTTTGTTTTTGCTTGATTTAGTTGTGTTGCGATACATGTTTTGTTTTCAGGACCTTGCCATATACATGTACATGATATACACTTACACAGTACAGTGTATACAATTTACTGCAGCTTAACACATTGTATACTGGCGGTGCACAGGCTCGCACATATACATGTATATAAAAGCTCAAGAGGGTACTCACGGCACACCAGTTTGCCAAAAATACATTTTTTTTTGTTACCCGTTATTTCCAACTTTAAATGTAAACTGAATTGACTACAAATTGAAATGATGCAATACCAAATCAACTTGATGTCTAAAACAAAAATTGTGTCAGTTGCATGTGTTTTTTTTCAGAGAATCTTTTTTGGCATGTTATGCATGCACAAGTAGTGCAAAACAAACCAATTTTGGGGTGAATTAGCCCAGCAGCCAAAGTATTAACACCTTTCTTCATAATCCTTAAAGATAAATGACATGATTGAGGTATAGTTATCAACTTGGGGTAAAACTATTTTAGAATCGAGAGACTACACGCATGCAAGGATTCTACTGTGAAAATATTGTCAAAAGTTGACTCTTTTTAAAATAACTGCCATTAGTATGCCTTGTGACAGACAAATTTGTTGCATAAAGCACTGGTATGTTCATGGTTGATTCTCCCTAAGTAAACATTCAAGACAAATCCTTCCAACCAGAAGATACACTCAAGCAAGTGTACAGACTGGTATTTTTTTGCAACCAGTTTGGTTCTAGAGGCATGTTTGATTTTTCCAATCATGTCACTAGCTTCATTTTAGTGCACTTCTCTCCCTGTGCCAAATTCTCGCTCCAGCTCCATTTTCGTATATACATACATTGTACTTCGTCAACACAAAATTTGAAGTTCTTTAACCCAATTTTCTCCTCAGCCTGATGTGAAGCAGTCATTGTCATCGGCACTGAAGTCATCAGTTTTTCTCCTATTGTCCGCATTTTCCTCCCCAAAAGTGCAGTTAATCAAGAAATGATTACTGCAGCCCATATAGCAGTAACGATCTATTGTCATATATAAATTCATAGAATTTGCATCAAGATTTCATTTTCTTGCCCAAATGTGTGTAATTTCCTGTGAGCGTGCAGTCAATGCAAGATTTAATGAGTTGGAGTTGGTCCTTTTATTCCAAGGAGATAATTGTTCATGAGACCAATACAGCGGTATTCTAATAAAAAAAGATGTGCAAGTAAAATGCACGCTCTTTGGCAATATACTGTTCTGATGTGATGTGATGCTTCTATTAACTTCAAGGACATAGTCTTAGCTTTCAAATGCCATTTGTTCTGTACAATTTGCTTGTTTTAATCTGGAGATATAAATTGTAAACAACAAAAGGGTGAAATCACAATTGTGCCACTTTTGCTATAAGTGGCACAATTGTGATTTTACCCTTTCAATTTAAAAATATACATATCTCAAGATTAAAACAAGCAAATTGAAGAGAACAAAATGGTATTTGAAATCTAAGACTATGCTCTTGACGTTGATGTAAGCATCATGTCACTTGAGTATTTTCTAATTGCTAAAGAGGGCACCTTTCACTTGCACATTTTTTGAGACATGCTGTAAAAGTGTAGAACTATATCATTTTCAGCAGGTCATCCAACTGTTCAGCTTTAATAATTGAGTATCTGAACATATAAATGACCCAAGTCCGTTTTGGAAATTTGTCTTTATTGTCCCATATGAAACCGAAGATGACAAAGTTCTAGCATACAATTCTAGATATCTAGTGATGATATGCTAGTGCTTTGGTTAACTAGAAATGTAATCTTTGGTTTCATATGGGACAATAAAAACAAATTTTCAAAATGGACTTGGGTAGTTTTTCTATTCATGTATTCAATTGCTAGGCCATCAGTAGTACTGAGTAACTAATATGTAGGCCTACGTATCTGTGAGCCATAGGATCAATGTGATGTACAGGGTTCAGTTTGTGGCATGATTTGGTAGTAAAACAGTAGTTCAGGAGGTCAACTGCATGCAATAGATTGTTGAGAATGGTATTCTGCAAAAAAAAATATAACATTTGCTTTGTTGAACATAACTGTTCTATATGTATGTTAATACTTTCCAACGTCTCTGTAAATGATCTATTCAACAGTTGGTCCCCTATTGCTGTTGACGACAGGGATGGAATCGAGGCCGGCCTTGAGGCTGGATTTTGCCGGCCTAGGCCTTGGCCTTGGACCGAGTCACATATACAAAGTCTATGGGAACAATATTTTTCCAGCGGCCTTGTGACTCGGAACGGCCGGCCTCGACTACATCCCTGGTTGACGATGATGATGATGATGATATTATTATATTCAATAGTATAATTATTAGTCATACTACAGTGTACTACTACTACTACTACTACTACTATTACTACTACTACTACTATGTGTACTATTTCTACTTCTACTATCTGTTTCTGATTATGAATATTATCATCATGATTATTATCATTATTATTAATAGTAGTAGTAGAAGTACAGTGTAGCAGTAATAGTTGTAGTATGAGTATCATTATTATCATCATTATCTTAACTTATTTTTTTCAAATAAGGATATTCTGAACTACATGTACATGTACATGTGTGTGTCAATGTTTCTAATATGGCAAACACAGTTCAGAGATAGAAGCTTTTAGTTACAGGTTAATTATCATCAGTGTTGGAAAATCAATACAGTATTACTGCACCTCATTGAATGCCCATTATAAATAATACACAGGGAGCATAATCAATATTTGGGCAATGATAAAAATTGAATGAAATACTGACAATGATATTGCTTAATAGCAAGGAAAAAATGACAAAACCAAATGTTATTGAGTATTAATTAGACAGTGCATTTTACAATAAAATTGCCTTAGGACATAGAGGATTACTGTATCCCAACTCCCTGGCATGTTGTTGTTCCTTTGTTGTGGTGTGTGTGTGTGTGTGCAATGAAGCATCCCTAATTAACCTAAGGGGATTAATTAGGCATGGAACAGTTATATTCAAATAGCTCTATGGATTAGGCAATAGGCAGGGTAAATGACCAAGGGAAGGTATGGAGCTTCCACTAGTGAGTGTGTTTCAAGAATCACACATCTGGAGATATTCTGATGTGTATTTTTTGTCTGAAATATGCAGTGTGGTTTTTAATTTGAGATGTATTAAAGTGGTTCAGTGAACATGATTGGGGAACACTTGAAAATGCCTCAAGAACCAAATGAGTTGAAATATGCTACCAACTATACACTAGCATTGAGAGTGGATCTCCACCTTGCGGTAGGGATTTGTCTGTTAATTGCTTACTTAAGGGAGAATCAAGCATAAACATAGGAGTATCTTAATTTTATCCGGGACGATAAAAATAAGCTCCCATAAGAGAGCCACACAGCAGGTTTCCGATGCTACGAGTGACTATTCGACATTGTTATTTAGGAATGAGTCACACTTTGACTACAAGATTTTCACAGGAGAATCCTTGCATATGTTAACTTGATTCCTAAGCAGATTAGTTTCAGCCCAAGTTGAGGACTACCCCCAATCATGTCATTTACCTTTAACATCTGTTCTTAGGATTGATAGAAAAGAGATCATTATGATACAAAATACATGTAGTTTACTGTTATAATAACATGTACATGTACATGAAAAAAATGAAGCAATAGTCCTTCTGCTAACATAATGACTGTAATACCACTGCTGTTATACTACTTCTATAATTAATGATACACTGTAAGTGCTACTACTGCTCCTCCTATTACTACTACCAGCAACACCACTACTACTACTTCTAATACTACTTCTATTACTACTACTACTACTATTATTTATATTATTATTACTACTACTATTGCCTTAGTAAATTTACTACCATTATATTTACCTGCATGTATACTAATATTCCTACTACTACTTCTATTACTACTACTACTATTACTTATATTATTACTACTACTACTATTACTACTACTACTATTACTTATATTATTACTACTACTACTACTACTACTACTACTACTACTACTACTACTACTACTACTACTGCTATTACTACTACCTCTACTACCATTTCTACTGCCACCACTATAGAATTAGAAGTGGCAGTAGTATAGAGCAATAGTCAGAGCTATATCTGCATTCTGCAGTACATTTAGTACAGTACCTCGAAGCAGGGAGGTACTGTATACACCTCCCTGGTTGAAATCAACAATGATGTCAGTGTATCATCAAATCATTATTCACTGATATTTGTTTTTTCAACAAAAGAGACCCCCAGAAATTGAGACATTCTGTTGCACGAGGCCATGATATTACAATAACTGAAACCCATCATTTGTGAATAGACTTAAAAACTCTTGTGAATAGGAAAAGCTTTGCCCTTGTAAAATAAATCCCCATGATAGATATTTGATCACAATAGCTCTTGAGATCAGAAGGATATCTGTTCATGGGGGTTTTAATGGTGTATTTTAGAACACATTCCTGACAGATCAATGCATTGTAGATTGCTTAAATGGTATATTTATTTGCATCATATACATGTACTGTACTTCAGGACAGGTGTACCGGTACTTTTTGATTAAAGGGCAGGGGGCATGATAAGGAGAAATAAAAAATAAAAATAAAAACATGCATTATATACTTGATTCTACATGTACACTGTAGAATAATTTTATCCCAAGTTGAGGACTACCCCCAAGCCAATCATTTCATTTACCTTCAAAAACTAACCCATTAAATGAATAGTAACCCCATTTAGCTGAATACAGTATATCTGCTTGGTTTTAATTTACTTTCATGTTGCACATGTTTCCATACTGTATGTGTGTCCTTTTGTCTGTATAGCAGTTTGATCATATGATGACGATTGGCTCTAATGATAGCACAAAAAGGTGACATTTTATTTATAAATGAGATGTGATATCTGATAATTACGTACAGTATACACAAACAATTGAAACAAGTGGTCACAAAATAAATTTCAGTCGCCCCCCCCCCCCTCAAAAAAAAACGAAGGAATAATATTATGCCTGTTGCAAAATCCAGGGGTTTTGGATGACAGAGAATAAATTTTATTGCATCAGATCTTTCCCAGGTATACATGTAGTGCAAAAGGTTACACAAAATTTTGCCATCTATTCTAAATCTCATATCTCATTCCTCTCCTGAAGAATGCAATAAACGAATGACCCATCTTGCGGTTGTCGTGGCGATGCGCTCGTTTTGCGGTGGAGTGCTGTTTAGCTTTCGTCGTCTATCGCAATTTTCCAGACTGCTCTTTTTCAGCGGTGTGGGACGGCAGGTTGCAAAAAGCGGTGATGAGCTTAGTGGCGTCAATTTCAATTTTCTTACGAGAGCGACTCGTGTTGGTGATGTGGTTGTGAGTTGGAGAGGAGCTTACATTAGATGTTCGTGTGTGTGTGTGTGTGTATGTATGTGTGTGTGTGTATGTATGTCTGTCTTTGCATCAGATCATGCTTGAGTGATCAGGAGAAGAGTACTTTGAACTCTGTTTTCATCTGTGTGCAGCTCTAGGTTAATGGTTTTCAGTCATATTATTTAACGTTATCGTACCGACTGTGTAATAAGGTAATATATGGAACACAGAAATAGATACACTTACATGTACATAAGCAAATCAACGAAAAAGTGTATAAAAACACACTACAGATAGCTAAGTAAACAAATCAACAAAAAAGTGTATAAAAGCACAGAAATAGATACCAGGGAAAAAAATACACGGGGGCTCGGGGCGATTTCGCCCCCGAAATGGCCAAAAGAGCCCCCGAAATGTGAAAAAGAGCCCCCGTAAATTGCCATAGGGTTCAATACAAAAGAATATTTTGTAAGCACTGAAACAGGAAAAGTAGCCCCCGAAAAGAAAAAATAAATTTTTTCCCTGATAGATACAGTTACTTGTACTGTACATGTAAGTAAACAAATCAACAAGAAAGGTAGATTCACAACTAGAAAAATTATTTATTATATATCTGCCTTTTAGGTATATACATGTAGTTAACAACAACAACTACCGCTATTACTGACTGTAAAGATCAAAACTTTAAATGCATTTTAGGTTTCAGGTTACCATATGATGTAATTATGCTGCAGAAGCATGGTCACTTTATTCTTAGTTCAGTATATGTCAGGAGAGGTTGATACAGTGACATGCATTGTTCAAGTTATTCAATTTAATCCAAATATTTGACCAGTAAGCAATGATTCTGATGAAAACTGATATACAGTATTTCCAAGAACATTTAGTATGTTGGTGCTATCATTTCAGGAAATAACATTTTTTTTTCTTCTCACAAATGTTTTTAAACATTGTGTAAAACTTTCAGGTCATTGGGTGATTTCAAGTTTTGGATTAGTGTTTGTGTTAGTGTTATCTTAACAATAACACGAGCGTTAATCCGAAACTTGAAATCGATCCGTGTTAACGAGTTGACCCCGAAATTATGACGCACTTCCGGAAATTGGTGTTGTAGATAGAGTTAAAAATCGTCTGCTGAACCGAGCTGGGTTGCTGGTGTTAGCAATTTCCATGCATTTGTCCCATTCACTAACACTAGCCCCTAGGGATTAAGGAAATCACCATTTCAAGTTCGTTGTTAGTGTTAGTATTATTTTTGTCTCGGTCTACCCAGCTGGGCCGGTTGTGCAGCTACGTGTAATGTGTATGGCAGCACGATGGTGCGCAGTAAGCGGCAAGAAAAATTTTAATATTTTAGATTGTGAAAGAACTAAGACATGATGAAATGAGTCAAATACATGAAATAGAGAGGGAAGTACATGCCTTTCCGACAGTGTTTTATTTATAGTACGGTTGTTTAAATTTCATAACGAAATTACAACATTTCTTTAGGTTTTCCGCGGTTTTCGTGTTTGTCGAGCAAGGAATGTGACGTCACGCTCGAGTTAACACTCATGTTACGCTATCGATTACAGAATCGATAGTGGCCGTTAATCCGAGTCGTAGTGTTGGAGTTCGGTTTTACGGCTCTTGCTGTCTACTAACACTAACAATAACACTAATCCAAAACTTGAAATCACCCATTGATATCATTGGGAGAAATCTAAAATATTTGAAGAGAACCAAGTGAATGGGAACGTACACATTACTGACAGGCTGGCAAGATTTGTAATATGTGACCCGTCACGCCAAAAGGAGCCACAAGTCGCAACGGACGGTTTAGAGAAAATAAGCAAAATTGTCAGAACAGGTCAAATTTGTCAAAATTATTTTTTTGACTGAAATCAAATCTTCAAAGTCTCTTTAATGTCCTGTGAAAGTTTCCGATCAAAATATTCACGGGAAAGGGGTAATATTTACGTTTTTCTGAGAGCCTTCCATTCGACCTCGCGAAAAAACACACACACAGAAAATCCGAGTCAGTTAGGCCGCGCCCCTAGCAACGCAAGACGGCTGCTCAGTGGCTGAGCTGTGTCACATGACGTATCGTGATTGATGTGATTCCATTTTTTTACGAACGTGCCAACTGACAAGCTATCCTTAACTTGAACTTGATTTGTTATTATATTCTCGATTTGTTTGCAGTTTCCGATTTTTTCGACATTTTAATGTGCAAACATTTGATTCACAATATTTTGCGTCAATACTAAATCAACAGAGTAAGTACAAATGCCGATGCAGCGTGAGAAGGTATTCGCTGCGCCAGAGAATTTGTCTGTAACCTGGTGGGTTTAGAGTTAAGACATACATGTTTTCATTATCCATGTAATTTGTATTCCCCACTAGTACACCAAGTATGTGCACAATCAATTAAAACTTTCACAGGTTCTTTTGTCCTTTTGTTATGGATGCATAAAAGCTGGCTCAATCTAGTTGAATAGGCACTTAAACGCGTGGGGCCGTCAAAGAGGACAGAATCATAACTATGCAAAGCGGGTCCCTGTCATGTCTGTCAGCGTGTTAATTATAGGGGGCCCTAATTCTTGCGCGTACTCTGGACTGCTGGGGAGTGCTGGCGCAGTTATTCATCAACTGAATAGCGATATAGCAGACAATAAGAAGTTATTGTGTCTCTTGAGAATCTCAGTTTATTTAATCCCGAATTTTACAAATTAGTATGAACAGTCGACTTACAAGCAATTACTACTTGTGGAAATTTATTGTGTCAAATCTCTCACCCTAAGACCCCCAAGTGTCTGGCGTCCATGGTCACCTGTGACCCGCCTCGCAAGGTACATGCACCGAACGGAAATAACGCAGATGGTTAAGAACCCAATGTATTTTTGGTAAACATCAAACGAGCATTAAAAGCTTACCAAATTCGTTCAAACTGAAAATCGCACTTTCTACAAACCTATAAATTCCAAATTCAAAATTTCAAGAATGATGAGCAATGCAAACGTACTGTTGCTACGGAGTTTTTACCCTCGGTTTTATCAGAATTTCAGCGCGATCGCGGTTTCGCATTTTGGACAGATGCTGCACTTTGACAGCGGTTTTCTCATAAAGTAGATTGTCGTGACAC
>JZLH01S0250270.1:0-10844 GCA_001188425.1 Eucidaris tribuloides
TTGATTATGTTCTAGTTTTTCAATCAATGTGTGTAATTGTTTATATTTTGTTTGTATCTATTGTTTCATGTAACTTTTGATTATAGCAGGGCGTCATTGTAAAGCAGTTTTCTAACTGAATTGGCCTACCCTGCTTTTTAAAGAAAACTTGAATAAATAAATAAATAAATAAATAAATAAACTCAGCTATCAAGGCTTTCATCGTAATTTTACCGGTCTCTCACCGTAAAACGCTCATATTTAGTTGTTTTCACCGTACAATTGGGCATACTTGTTTAAAAAAAATACATAACATAACAGTGAAATAACCGTAATTATTGTTTCGATTAATTTACAGTGAATAGATCTATTTCTTCAGTACCAAAGGGCTTTATACCCACCTTCCTAATTCCATTTTGAATCAAGTGGACGGGAACAACCTATATGCCCCACTGAGCGAGTGTTTATTAGCCGGAAAATCTCTCACCGTCATCCTATTGGCGAGTTTCAGTTGACAGACGAAGTTATACCCACCCCCCCCCCCCAATCCACCAAAGCCAATTGTACGCAAGTCTGGTACACTGCAACAACTGAGGTGTCAAATTTAACCTCCAGGGTGACGCCAATTACGTATATCAGTATTTCTTGTTTTTACACCATATGTGTTACAGGGTCATGTTTGGAGTAACTCGTTTGGTGTTTAGATAACACCCATCAGGGTACAGTCAACGTTAAAAGTAAATGACATTGTAGTTTGTACGTAGTCCTCCACTATTATAGAATCAAGTAAACTATGCAAGGCTTCTACTGTGAAAAGTTTGCAGTCAAAGGTGGACTAATCTTAAAAGAACAGCCATCAGACACATTTGTTGTGTCAATTTCTGTGGGAATAATTTCTCTCGGAGCACGAGAGAAATACAGAACTTAGTTCTCCTTAACTAATAAACAAATTCAAGACATATCTTTCCAGTTAGGAGATTCACCCCAGCTGGTGTATAGACTGGTGTATCTATCAAGCAGTTAGGTTTTAGACACATGTTTTTATTTCTCCCAATCACAGCACCCTTAGCCCCGACTTTGCTATTACTTGGCTTGGTGTTTCTTGTGTCCTTGACCAAAAATCCATACCTGTATAAAGTTTATGATGCGATAAGAGATGAAAATAATGTCACAGCCTAGGCCGGTACATTCCATTTATAATGTACCTCAGTCGGATATCTTAACTAAAATAGTTGATGTTGTAGTACATGTATTTTGTTCACACAACTATGTGAAGGAATGCTCCTTCTTTCTATTAGAGTTTAATGCAATAATCTTTGGGATATTCTATTTCGCTTTTTAGATGGAGAGGCGTTGTTCGTATCGTAATAAGGTAATAATTTGGCTCTCAGCACATAGTCATGTTACTTCCAGACAAAAACTTCAAGCACCTTAGTAAGCAAAGGAACAATTTTCGAAGTTTTGGGATACGGAAAGGCATTATATTCACTTGTGAAAGATCAAGGGATTGCGAGGATCGCACACAAATCCCTAACGACGAACCCGATACCCATATTGACAGAAAGCTATCGGGCACATTCGGCGACATAGCGGCAAGGGGAACGCTTATAATCACACACAAATGTGGAGGCGACGCCAGGGGGTGGCAGAAGGCGCCCCCTGAAATGTTCAACATACAGAAAATGGGGGATAGGGTGGGAGTCACAGTACAATTCATGAAATTTAGGGCTTGTTTATGTTTTTTTCTCCCTGTGCTACCTCTCTTAGATTTTACACTGTGCCGCCCTGCACGAATGGTTGAACGGTTCAAGAGTTATGTTTGTTCAAAGTTTATTTGATCCTGGTTATGGAGGACTGTCAAATGACCTGATCGAAGTTAATGAGGGTGTTCTTTAATTTGTAAACCAAAGAAGGGTCTTATTTTCATATTGATCAATCACAAGAAAGTTGTAGTGTTTTCAATTTATAGGATCCATACGTCCTTGATTTTTTTTTTTTTTTATAAGGATGAACTACTATGTACCAGCAGTGGCGCCACGTGGGTGGGGGAGGGGGTGGCCGCCTTTTTCTTTTGTTCTGAATAATGAAAATAACGTGAATTTGGTTTGTAATTTGGTAGGTAAAATAAATTTTGGTGCGCCAAAAATGGTTTAGGTCATCAACTCGGCCCGCTGCTCCCCACTTGTCAGATGATGTTTGGCTTGTAATTTGGCAGGTAAAAAAAAAAATGGTGGGTAAAATTTTCCCGACAGATTTTTTGCCCCACCTAAAATTTTACCCTGGAGCCGTCCCTGATATGTATTTTTTTTATTCGTGGAAAAAAGTACCTAAACTCTGTTTTTCCTCTGATAAAGTAATTTTTTCACGAGATAAAATAAAGGTTTTCTGCAGGGATAAACTTAATTTGTCACGAGATAAACTGATCGTTTTGCTGTCGTTGAAAAGTGGAAGTTTGTTTGGCAAATCACAATCAATATCAGAATAAACCTGCTTTAAAAAAATCAGAGGTTTTTAGATAATTTTTTTTTCTTCTGATAAGCAGTGTTATTCAAATCTCCTCGAGAGAGGGCGTTTTACCGGCCTCTGCTCCTAGACTATCACCCGCTGCGCTATGAAAGTAAAACCGGCTGTTTCAAAGTTTATGCAATGCTATTAACTGTATAAACTGATCAGGTATTGTTTGAGACAAAAAAATAACTGGTCAAAGTTTTTAACAACTTTGTTCAATTTTCAATATTTGTTTTTGAAAAATAATATTGAACAATGCTAATTAAATTTTAAAACACTAGTTTGAACTTTTAAACAATACGTGATCAGTTCATAATAAAGCAAGGTTGTATGAAAATTTATACAGGCTTTTTATTTTGATGCTAATGTGTAGCAGGAGCTTTTCGCCACTGACTGCTGATGTTAAAAACTAGGTAAAGTGAGTCTTCACCTATACGTAGCAGAGGCAACGCACATCAGGCTGAACGTCCGACTCGCCGTTGGGTTTCTGACCAGCTGCGCTTTTATCTGTTTTCACTGGATGACACCCAAATTATGTTTGAAAGCTCGGCTACTGTAATGTTAGTGTAACACTTCTAAGCGTCAAATTACGGAAATCTTCTTCCCCAATGCTTTGTGAATTTGGACAGTTTTAATACTTTTAGCTCAATTCAATAATGCGTTTATCTTGGGCGTGTAGTCAAGAACACAGTCATTGATTCTTCTTGGTGAGTTTTACACTTAAGCCTAAAAAGCCCAAGGGGGGGGGGGCACAATGTGCCCCCCTACCAATTTTTATTTCGCCACGTCCACAATTTTTGTCGAAATTTGATCAAACTCGGTGACTTATCCTAAATTTTATGGCGAACATTTTGATATATAGTTTAGAGTTATCCGTGAAATCGTGTTGCCATGGCAACCACATTTTGAAGGTCACGTGTGCCATTTTTTGGTGTTTTCTTCTATTTTTACTACATAGAAGAGTTACTGCCACCTGTTTTCATATCTATTGGCTCAAATATGACATGAAACGTATGTTTCATCTATTTCGAAACATATCCACTACATTTCTTTTGTTTTTCTTTATTTTTGAAAGGTAGAATGGCACCAAAACAATAAAAACAATAAAAATATTTTTTTCTTTATTTTCAATTTCAAATTTTCAGATTACAAGATTTAATGTATCAAAGTGCAATTCCATCAAAAAAGTGTACCAGAATTATTTTAAAAAAATGCATTTATTCAGGTTATTTCAACTCTTTAGCGCAACCAACAGTGCATAGTAATTTGTGCATATACGCATTACATTCCCACTATATGTACTGTAACACAAAATATGAGCCCCAAACAATCAAATTTTACTCAAAATACTTATTTTCTATCTTGAAATATGTGATCTTGTATATTTATAGACAAATTAATCACTTGTGAGTGTATACAAGGGATATTACACAGTTAAAAAAATCTGAGCTACATGATTCCCCATGATACCGTTGTCTTTGATAAGGTCTAAAAATGACACCCTGAAAAAATTGTATTTCAAAATGATTATTTAGTGCTTTAAAAAAGTGAAAATGCTAAGTTGATCGGATTAACCCGCCCATTTTCTCCCATAGACTCACTGTGTGTACACCTGTGCTATTTGAAGTCGCCCCCGGTTTTAATTGTTTATTCATGCATAACTTGCCATTGACAATGTAACTTTCCAAACTTTTTTTTATTCTAGGGTGTTTATTTGTCCATATAAACACTACTATGTACTTCAGATATAAAATTTTGACAATTCTTTTTTAATTGAAGCTCCACAATGTTAGCCTATCACTTTAAAGACGAAAACTTAGAAATATTCAACATAATCCCTATTTTCTATGTACATGTATTCCATTATATTATGGTGAATAACGCCCCCATGTGGTGACCTGGATAAATTTTGATGGTTGCATTTTGTAGAGTTTGAGTTGCTTTGCATGAGTGCCAAATTTGAGAGTGATTGGTCAAAAAATAAAGATATTAGAGGAGGGGGCACAATGTGCCCCCTCCCCCCCCCCCCCCCGCCTTTGGGTCACGGAGAGCCAAAAATAGCTTGGGCTTTTTAGGGTTAAATTTGATATCAAAGTGTAGCTCACAATTTTAGAACTGGAATTATTTAACATGCCTTTAACCGTTTCTGAGATATTGTAGAGAACACATGATAAAAGGCGTGCGTACATCCATTCCATGTGGCCCTGGTAATGAGTGACATGGTTGACGCCAAATTTAAGTCTCGTTCTGATTACTATTCTAATACGTTGGTATGTGCCCTGCAAAGCTATAAATTTTACATGTGAAGTATGTCCCGTACTTTTTTGTTTGTTTTTGCTTTGAAATAGATCGTGGCTATTATTTTATGTGTATGACTGTTGTAAAAAATATCAAACGCTGCTATACTATTGTTTATATCCAGTCATGACACTTTGGAAACTACCTCAAACGTTTGCGTCCGAATCATCAGTAAATGACAGAATAGTACTGGTAGATGGCGCTGTTTATTTCGCGTTTTGTTGATCACGTTGAGTGCTCAAACTGTTTAGCTTTCAACGTGATTACGTATACTTTGCGCCAATGGGACAGAAAAGCATGTTCGTCATCGCGGCCATCCTCCTCCTCCTCCTCCTCCTCCTCCTCCTCCTCCTCCTCCTCCACCGCCTCCTTCTCCTCATCATCATCATCAAGATGATGATGATGATGATGATGCTGATGATCATGATCATCATCATCATCATCATCGTCATCATTATTATCATCCTCACCATCATCATTGTCACCATTCTTTCTTCTTCTTCTTCTTCTTCTTAAGTGGATATGAAATGAATGTGTAAATGTTGTATGATGTAGGTACGTTATACACTTCCCAGTCAATACGTTTAATTTAACAAGGCAGTTATGACATCTACAACTATTGCCATTTTTTTTAATATAATATATTAATTCAGTTATCAATGTACGTAAAAAAGAACATAAATGATAACAAAAAAAACAAAAAAAACAGCGTGTAAAGTATAATCGCCTGCATGGGAACTACTATTACTACTACTACTACTACTACTACTACTACTACTACTACTACTACTACTACTACTACTACTACTACTACTACTACTACTACTACTACTACTGCTACTACTACTACTACTACTACTACTATACTACTACTACTACTACTACTACTACTACTACTATTACTACTACTACTACTACTACTACTACTACTACTACTACTACTACTTCTACTACTATTACTACTGCTACTACTACTACTACTTCTACTACTGCTACTACTACTACTACTACTACTACTACTACTACTACTTCTACTACTGCTACTACTACTACTACTACTACTACTACTACTACTATTACTACTATTATTACTGCTACTACTACTACAACTACTAATGACAATAATAATGATAATAATAATTCATGTATTTATTATTCATTAGAACATTATTTATACATGATACAAGATCAGAATATACATGTTTAAAAGCAGCTTTATCGCAAAAACCAAATGAAAAAAAAATAACAGTGAAATATAATTAAAAATCATGCGATAAGGGTGCTGAAAAGTTTGTACAAAGCAATAATATCAAGATTCATTTCAGGTTTTGTTTGTACCTATCACTCATATTACTTAAAAAAAACTATTACACAAGCAATCATAATGAAGTGTATGTAAAAATGGTGACATGACCTACAAAATAGGCGATAAAATATCGTGAAACTGACATAACCCAGAAATTACGAAATAATAATCATCATCATCATCATCATCATCATCATCATCATCTATTATTTACCCAGAGTATTCACTTCAGTCTAATAGACTGTTTTCCCAGCGGGCCCTGCATAACATAAATGTTATTATTACCCTTCTCTGTTCTAGAATGCCGAACGACTGGCTAGAAAGCAGAAGGTACCATCTGGCTAGACAGCAGAAGGTACCATTTTTAAAAGGCTTGGATATGACCCGGCAGGGGCTCGAACCCAGGAATTTCTTGGCGTGAGGCAGACGCTCTAACCACTAGACCATCACACTGGTTATTACCAGTGTTAGGGAGTTAGGGAGGGTTAAAACCACTGGCTATTATTTACCACAGTTAAAAAATTTCGAGCTACTTAATCCTACATGCTCCAAATGTCTTTGATAAGGTCTAAAAATGAATCCCTGAAAAAATTGTGTTTCAAAATGATGATTTAGTGCTTAAAAAAAGTGAAAATCTACAAGCATTCAAATTGACCGGATTCGCCTGCCCATTTTCTCCTATAGACTTACTGTGTGCAGATCTAGGCTATTTTATCATCCACCGGAGTAGAAATTGTTTTTTCATGCATATACCTTGCCAATGGCAGCATAACTTTCCAAACATTTTTATTCTAGTGTGTTTATTTGTCCATTTGAACACTACTATGTAGCTCAGACATCAAATTTTGACAATTTTTTTTAAACTGAAACTCTACAATGTTAGCCTATCACTTTGATTTTAAGGTAAAATTAAGTGAATGGTATAGAATTCATCTCAATCACCATTCTTATATAGCGCCATCTTTGTTGAAGTTTTGCGCCCAGGACGAAACGCTGTGCATTTCTGCGAAATGTGATTCATTTGTAGGCCTAGGTAAATAAGTAAGTAAGTAAGTAAGTAAGTAAGTAAGTAAGTAAGTAAGTAAGTAAGTAAGTAAGTAAGTAAGTAAGTAAGTAATTGGATATAAAACTCAATGGAGAATAAAAGGGACATAAAAGCCCAAGTATAGTTTTGGTAAATGGCCAAAAATGAAATTCTTTGGAATTATGTTTGTTACACCTATTATGATCTATTACTACCTGAAAATTGCTCGCTCTGAAACTTTCTAATTTTTGAGAAATTACTCAAAATGTAAAATTTCGGGGGGGGGGGGGTGGGGGACCCGCTAGATTTCCCATAGATAATGTACATACCGCTAGATACTCTCCTTTAATTTAAACATAATAATTTGTCACTATAAACGATTTTCAGCAGGTATGATGTTGTTTTCTGATGTTTGGGGTTACAATAGAATTCTTTGTGACGGATTGACAAAAAAAATGGGCTTTAACCCTCAGCCCTTGAGAAAAAAAACAGGGCGTTAACACGATACAGACTCTACGACATAAGCGCCATTTTCCTTCTAGGATTAAGCAATACCACCTTATTCTCCACCAATTGATTCTGAAGAGTTAAGTTCATACAGAAATATTATTATATAACGTGTAAAATGGTTGTGTACTCTGTCAACTGTTAGGATGTGTTTCATGATTGTATACTGGCTAGTGGTTAGAGCGTCCGCCTCACGATCGGAAGGTTGCGGGTTCGAGCCCACGCCGGGTCATACCAAAGACTTTTACAAATTGTACCATCTGCTTTCTAGCCAGGCGCTCGGCATACTAGAACAGAGAAGGGTAATAATAACATTCGTATTATGCAGGGCCCGCTGGTAGGTCAGTAGGTTATTATCATTATTATTGTTATGATGATGATGATGATGATGATGATGATGATGATGATGATGATATGAATTATTATTATGTATTATTAATTATTATTAATTATTATTATTATTATTATTATTATTATTATTATTATTATTATTATTAATTATTATTATATTATTATTATTATTCATATTTATGTCGCGAGTCTTTCTGGGTTTATGTTGGTTCCACGATATTTGTATCCCTATTTTGTAGGTCATGTCAAAATTTTTAGCAACACTATACATGATTACTTATGTAATAGTTTTTTTTAAAGTATATGATGATAGGTACAAACAATCCCTGAAATGAATCTTGAGTATTATTGCTTTCGTAGTCAGACTTTCAGGAGGCCTTATCGCATGAATTTTTATGGAGTACTTTCACTTTACTTTCTGAGCATTTGGGTTTTTGCAATAAAGCTGGCTTTTAAACAATGTGGCACTTCTTTATAATTTTAAAAATAATATTGTGATTGTAATCAGAACCACGATGAAAAACAGTTTATACTAATCTTGTATATATGTATAATAATAATGCTCTAATGAATGAATAATAGATAAATAAATAAATAAATAAATAAATAAATAAATAAGTACATAAATAAATAAATAAATAAATACATAAATAAATAGATAAATGAATGAATAAATAAATAAATATATAAATAAGTAAATAAATACGTAAACAAATAAATAAATAAATAAATAAATAAATAAATAAATAAATAAATAGATAATGAATTAACTAATCACATATTGAAACACATTCAGCAAAAACGTGCCTGAAGAAAATAAAATGACACGTGCTTTGTTATTATAGAAATTAAAAAGAAGGATAAAAAGCAAACCGGAGCGAGTGGAACAACACGCACAAAGAGAATTCAATTTCATTAATACGACAGTTTCAGAAAGGTCGTGCATTTATAAGCACAAATCTGTCTGACAAAGTTATTTGAAATTGGTTCCTACCAAAAATTAGATTTCATCAAACGAGTCTTTGCACAAACTGGCAGTACACAGGGTGGAACACGTGACTGTATTCAATTCACCTGCCACGTGGAATAAATTGATTGATTTTGCAGGGGGATTATAGGATAATGGATTCAAATATAATTATTTCAATTCTATTGTATAACTGCACGTAGATAGTGGCCACGAATGGTAAATATTTTCAACGTGCATTAGGGTGGCAGGAATGCAAAATGTCATCAGTTTGATGTCACAGTTCTCACTGGCAAAATATACAGGCGTGTATGTTTTGTTTTACATCATAAGGAAAACGAAATGTCACCGAAATGTAGCATTACAAACTCATGACAAGAGTACAGACACCGAACTGATGAAATTACTTTGCGGAGTTGCAGATATCAAATAATGTATTCATTGTTATGTATGCATGAACGTATCTCTATTCGAACCTGTATGTCGTAGGTATAGAACCGGAAGGACGTTAACGCAATACGCATTTACAACCAAGAGGGCGTTAACGCCGTTGACTTTGTACAGTGATAGCACCCTTCTAGTTCTCAACATGGTTCTACGTTAACGCCCCTCTGGTTCTTTAACGACGATATTATGATTATGTGCGTGTGTATGTGCGTGGGGAGGGGGGGGGGTTACATAATACATTTATATAATAATACTGGCCAACGCAATATACTGCTGAGATGAACATTTAAAGACAGAGTTCTTAATTGATTTACAGATGTTAGCGCTTTTCTTTACATTTGATCCAGAGAAAGGAAGATAGCTACAGTGTATAAAATATGGGGTCATGGTATCTAGTTTTCAAAATTTTAACGACAGATCGAGGCTTTTTCCCCCAGTTGCATGTGTAGCATATTCTGGAGTTCAGACGCTGGTTGTAGCTTTCAACCGCTACTTGTTAGATTGTGGAGAATTAACTTGTTTCTGCATGGATCTACTAGGTCCATGGTTTCTGCGAGGCTGCGGCCATTCGGCACTGGTCCAGCTTTACTTATGTTTGTTTTTTGACCCGGTACAAGCTTTGATTAGTAGGGAATATGAGTTCACTGAATGATACAAGAATACCGTCTGGCAACCAGCCTAATGTAACGGCCCGGTATATTCAAATTAATAAACCCGTCGTAACGACGTGTTTGTCCAAATCGAGTTTTTTTATGGTTATTATTTTCACTAAACTGACTTTTCTGCAATAGGATATAGTGAGAGGTTTAGATAAGTGTGAATGGTATCATTATTCATGATTTTATCACTATGTTGGATTGAGCTCATTTCGCAAATCATGAACACATAAACACACAATGTATCATCCGATATGATCCCCAGCCTTAATGTACTCATTAATGTACTCATTTTCAGTGGCTTTATACACTACTCTAACAACTTGCTGAATTTCTAATTGCAAAGTTGTCAAAAATGGCATTTAAAAATCAGTTCGTTTCCAAAAGGTACTGTATCCATTTTAGTTCGGTTCCGCAAGGTACTACATCCACGTTCATTGGGAAAGGACCAATCAGAGAGCAGTATTGACTTGACCTTCAACAAACCTACTAACATGACTAACCTTCGATTTTGGCTTTATTGCGATGAGGACCAAAAATGAAATGGAGTGGGCAAAAACAAAGGAGAAACGACCAAAAAAAAAAAACCCCAGCAGAAAAAGTAAATCAGATTTCATGTAGTCCCATGTATGTGTTTTCACGTGTGTAGTTAGTGTGGGTTGTATTGAATTTGTATGTGTGTATGTGTGTATGTGTGTATGTGTGTATGTGTGTATGTGTGTGTGTGTGTCTGTGTGTGTAGGTGATTTGGTGTGTGCGTGCGTGTGTGTGTGAACGTGCGTGCGTGTATGCGTGTGTGCA
>JZLH01S0250280.1:0-13012 GCA_001188425.1 Eucidaris tribuloides
TATGCAGGCGCTACTTCAGAGACGCTACAAAATGATTGCTGTTCCCTAATCTAAACTACAAGGAATGGACGCATTGCTAAACAGAGATGACATAGAGTAATACACAGATTGTAGCATTATTAATTCGTCCTGGATATCGTAATTTTACACATAAACATTTGGGGTGAAGGAATATCATACAAAATTTTGAAATGTTTAACAACATAATACCACAATCGTAATATACATAGTATCTAGTATTCTTCAATCCATGTGCCACACATTTTACTAAGACAAACTTAGACATTACTGTGGATAAAAGGACAAACAATAATATCTAACACATGGATAGCTACAAATCCAACTTTACAAAGACTAACACCTTGAGACAATATGCATTATAAACCATATCTAAGAGAAGGTCTAAGAATATGGTAAATTTCATTAAGATTAATTTGGCATTATAAGTGCATCTGTGTAGTCAATTATATGACGATCACTATAATTGATAACTAAACATTTTTCATACTTTCGCCTGGCTATCTTCACTATCTTAGCTCGCTCAGTGCATGAAATTACTAATTTTTTACTATTAATTTGTATCTCTCAAGATCCAATTTCTCTGCACAATAATTCCTCCTTTCAAACTATATCATTGTACTTAGTTTATTCAGTGAGAAATTAGCCTTGAGTAACCTCTGATTATCAAAATCTTTATTTTGGCCTATGAATCATTAGGCGAAGTCAGCATGTTTGTGAGAATTCACTCTTACTCATTAAAGAAGCGATGTTCTCTTGCTCCTGTAATGGTCGTGGTACTTCATGTACAACGTGTTAAATCACTCAAGTCCACGTTGTTGTTTCTTGACGCGTACTAGAAAGTTATTATGAGACATATTTTTAATAGAGACTAATTGTGTAGTAGTGCCAAATAGGCATATCGCCTAGATTTAAAGGATCTCTGGGAGGGGGGGTCTTTTAGGCCTCGAAGGCTCCCCCACCGATAACATGGTATAACTGCACATAACTTTTTTGCGCATAAAGCGTTCGCGGCGCCATTTCATGACTTTTTTCTCTTGAGTTTTGCGCAACTTTTGATACCAAATTTGTATACCCCCATGCCGTGGTTGCGGAGTTATGTAATTTTCGTATCACATGTCATGTAAGAAATCGAAATTTGTATTCATTTGAGTGTAAAGTGTATGGTATTTGAATGTTATAGACATTGTTTTCTAACTTCATTTTTTACTAATTTGCACAAGCATATCTAATAATTCAAGCATGAAACAACACAATTCCATGATAAACAACCTCTTCTTACAGCTGAAAACCTTGAAACAGGAATTTATGGACCACAATAGGCACCAAAATATGAAAAATTTAATTTTTTGATAATTTTTTTTGCATATTTGCATAATTAATTATGAATATATTAAAAAATACAATGAATATCAGTATTTCGACTATGTTTTGTTTTAGAGGACATGACAAAGGACGTGTGTGCCAAATTTGGTTGCGATCGGACGACCAACAGCCGAAAGGTCCCCCCCCCCAGATTTTCCAGCCTCCAAAATAGCCCAGTCTTTTTAGGGTTAAGTTTAAACCCCTCCCGGTCCAAGAGTGGAACATTGGGAGGTGCCTATCTCCGTTTCAGTAAGTAACCCTAGGCCACATGGCTGCATAAGACAGTTTGACTACAATGGGGGGTGAGTCCTCTGGTAGTCACATCCGTTTAAAGCAGAATGAAACCCAAACATCTTCCTTTACTCAGAGAATACAGAACAATAAAAGAAATACAACAGTGAAAGTTTGAGCAAATTTGGTTGAACTGTTCAAGAGTTATGAATGTCCAAAGTTTATTAAATCGTTGTTATGGATGATTCTTAAATTGGCAACTCTACCACTTTTTGAGATGAAAGTGTGGGGAACACCCCATTGGCTTTGTACATAAATGTTCACTTATTCTCATTTTTTTTTGAAATATCTGATTGCCTCTTGCTTGTTGTACAAGTATGTCCCAGCAAAAATGATTTGTACATGTTTTCTGGAAGAATTTGATTACCTTCACAACTTACATTTCAGAAAAACGTAAATTTGTGAAAATTTGTGTACAAAACCAATGGGGAGTTCTCCCGGGAGTTCTTCACACTTTCATCTCAAAAAGTGGTAGTGTTGCCAATTTAGGAATCCTCCATACATAAGGATTACGTAAACTTTGAACATTTATAACTCGTGAACGGTTCAGTCAAATTTGTTCAATCTTTCACCATTTTGTTTCTCTTATTGTTATCTATTCTCTGAATGCAAGTAGATGTCTGGGTTTCATTCCCCTTTAACTCCCTAAACCATCTAGATATCTGAGCTAGGCTAGTGGCAGTAGGTACAACAAAGTAATAATTTAGGTCCCAAAATTATTATCTCTATATCTTTATATAACATTAACTGTTGGGTTATGACGACACTTCGATACAACGAAAGAAAACTGCCAGTCCCGAGGACTTTGTTGTATCGGGAGTCGCCTGTAATGGTATCTGGTATTACCCGACAGCGAGTCAAACTCGCAATCTCCCGGTCGAGAGGCGAATGCTCTACTGAGCCAACTCTCCAGTTTTTACTCATTAAAAGTTAAACATAACATCACCTACCAGCTAAAATAGAGTCAAAAATTTTACATCAGTTACCAAATTACGTTGCAGGAAATAGGAAAGTTTTGGAGTCACTACAAATTAGGGGCAGTGGTTAAAAGTAAAGCTTAACAGTCTATGAAGTACTGACATATTCTGACTGTAATGTGTACTGTATGATTTATCAACCCTTTAAACAAACACTGGGCCCATAACCAAGGGGATGTGTAGGGTGCGTATGTACCTCCCAAAATCACACATTGCACTGTTTTTGAAAATCCATTACTTTGAATCAATTGAATTTACAAGTAACAGAGAAAAGAAAGAAAATCTGAACTGTATGTCTTTTATTACCTTAATTAATTCATTAAATCTTCCTTTACTGCGATGAATTTAGTATTCAGCATAGTGTAGACCTTAGGAGAAAAAAATTCTCTGCATGATAATTTGCCAAGAGTATATGCTAGTTCCATTTCTGCTTTGTGCAATGCCAGCTGTAGAGTTTGATTCTCATGTATACACAGAACAGCATGCCAACATGCTGATGGGATGCCTGGTACTCAAGTAATTTTAAACTTACAGTCAAGTTTATTATGATTGTAAGAATAGAACTGAATCATATTCTTGCCAGAATGCTCACAAATAATGAACATTGGCTAAGAGCATGGAACTATACCTTAGACACAATTTTGTTAGTAAGGATTTCAAACTTTGGCTCATTGGCAGAATATAATCACTTGATGCAAACAAAATACAATATTAGAACAGAAAAACAATCAAGCATCTTGTCATTAAAAATGTACATTTTAAACTTGAGAATTGTCAGTACCTCAGCAAAATTTGGTCCTTTTGTGGTCCACATTTACAAAATACTCAGCCCTTTTCAAAAATCCTGTCTACTGGCCTGACCATCCTGCATCTTTCAATAAATGATACAAAAAAGTTATTAAGCAAATCAGCTTATGATCCACCAACTCAGACAAGCATAATCAAACTTCTATAACACCAGTTCACATATCTTGCGAATACTAAGTACTTATTTTACTGCTTTAATAATTGTGATTCATTACATAATACTGTTGGTTTCAGTCAGTGGCAGCTGTTTGTCAACTTAACGCAACTGACTGTTTTTATCTGCACATTTTCCAAATGATTTATTTTGATTACTTCAAACCTATATTTCTAACTTACATGAAAAGCAAACTTGGCAAAGTTCTAATATTATCATTTACTTAGAATGTGCTATTTTAACTTGTTTTATAGTACATTACATCATTCTTTGGAATCTAAAATGCATTTTCAAGTTATCCAAACAACTTGCCTTGCAAAACTTCAATATCACTTTTTTTCAAACAAACGAAAATCAAACATGGCAGAGTACCTAAATCCACATATGTAATAAAGTGCTACTTCAACACTTTCACATTACAGGCATCATTAACATGGTGGAGGTTCAATTTAGAAACTGAGAAACTTTGATGTCTGAGCTACAAGACAATGCTTGTATAGACCAATACACACCATAAAATACAAAACTTGTGACATTATGTAGTTAAGACTTTTTAAACTTGAAACATTCTTAAATGATGCCTTTAAATTACATCAAAATTAGAAACATTTGCTTCTTTCGCAATCTAAAATTATATCTGGGGCCTATTGCATAAAACTTTAATCAGTGAAAATCTCAAAAAATTCAACCGGATTTTTTTTTGCCTACGGTAAAATGCATGGTAAACTCTCGCTAACCAGCTTTCATACTTAACCAGAGAAATTTCTCCAATTCAAGTTTTATGCGATAGGCCTCACGGTTATCCTCCGAATGTCCAGGCTTGCACCACACAATTTCACAGATCCTGTGTGTAACAACAACTTGTACAAGAATAATTATGACTAATCACATAATCAATGGACAACCTTTTTAATTTACAGGAAATATTTATCTTGTCTCATGTGCAAAATTTTGCAACATACTTGTCTCCCTCACTGTTACATTTTATCAGTATGGAAAATGTACTTGCTACAGTCTTCAGATTCCCATAAATTGTAAATCAAAGACAAACTAATTTCATACTTTCACAGGATAGGACATCAAAGACAGGAAAGATAATTTTCTTCCAATATTGGCAGCATTTGTTACATTATAACAGAAAAATAAACCCCTTAGCCATTATGATGTACTCAATAAACAATGGGCTGAACTTTAATATGTCGTAGAGTTCTTTTTGCAATGCAATCAATGTACACATAAATTGGTAATATATACTCAGAAGTGATTAGTATCATTCATGGCAACTATCAACACTAAGATATGCTGTTCCTAAACTATAAGAAAGAATTTGTTTCTTTGATAAAAACTCAGATAAACATTCAAAAATATGACATCACTGTAACATTACTATGCACACAGATTACTTAAAACATAAATCTAGATGATTTTTATTGCACGATGATTTAGGCTAGAGAGATATATTTTGTCATAGCAACAGCAGAAAGCTTTTTTCCTTCAGTGACCCTAAAATGTTACTTCTGAGAACTAAAAATCTCTAGTACTAACCTTTGACCAATTGAACTACATGTATAACCACTAAAAACTAAGCAAACTTGAATGCCATAGGTTAATGCCCTAATTTATTACGTAATACACAGATAAAGACTAAGGAAGGTGATTGCTTTGTTAAAAAAACAAAAAGTTGAGATTCATTTATATTTTTGCAAAATTGGCACATTCCTCGCAAGAAAAGGGCATGAAAGATCTACGAATGTATACTTTCATAATTGTTTCTCACATGTTGCAGAATGTTTATTATTCACATTTTGCATTCAAATAGTAATATTAGAGTACTACATGTATTCTGATGTCACAGGTGAGCAGAAACATTACACCATAAAAGCGGACAATTATGGGTAATACAGTGTGGTTGTACATTGTCAAAATTCTTTCTTTCTTTGAAAAAAAAAAGTTGAAAATAATTGAAATTGGACTGTACACTCTTAACTAGCAGCATTTTACTGGCCCAACAAATACCTCTGTAAACCAATACGAGCCAAACTCCCACTGATCATAAATAGACTTACACGTTATACAGGATGATTAGCACCTGGAGCATCCTATTTTTTTTTATTAAAGGTAAATGACATGATTGGGGGTAGTCCTCAACTTGGGGTGAAACTACTCAAGAATCAAGTAAACTGTGCAAAGATTCTACTGTGAAAATTTAGTAGTCAAAAGTTGACTCGTTCTTATGCAACTTTCATCTGTGTGCCTTGTGACAGACAAATCTGTTGTGTAAGGTTCTATGGGATATATTTTTATCGGGACTCAAGAGAAACAAAATGCTAGTATGTTCATACTTGATTCGGCTAAACAAATTCAAGATAAATCCTTCCAGCCATGAGATACACTCCAGCTGGTGTATCTATTGATATACATGTATCTTTCAACCAGTTTGGTTCAAGAGGCATCTTTTGTTTTTCCCAATCATGTCATTGCCCTTTAGTTACACTGATTATTGATCAAGAGAACTAGGTGCAAACAATGCAAAGTTTGACCAAAGGTGGGACATGCAAGGGCGTAGGCTGGGGGGGGGGTGGGAGGGGTGGACTGGGTGGAGTTCCACCCTAACAGCAAAAAAAAAAAGAAATTTGCACCACCTTTTCTACTTTCAACGCCTGATTTTCTCAACTTAAGTTCCACCTCCCTAAGATGTGCACCTCCCCGTTCCACCTCCCCAAGATGTGTACCTCCCCATGCCCAAACCAGCCTACGCCCATGGACATGTGCTGATGTATGATTGTAAGCAAGCTCATACATGTGACTGGCCTGTGTATAGTATAATTCTGTGGACTTGATAATTGGCATATCAAGAATCTTTACATGTATTGTACATATCGCAAGAAGCATTCTCCTACTGTATACTTGTTGGTGACCAACAGTTGAAATAATTCAAAGCAAGTGATGAACAAAAGTACCAAGTTCTCTCTATTAGCATTTTACGGACAATTCTTGCATGTCATGTCGTTGTAATGGTGTTCTTCAAAAGAACACAAAAATACGATCTTGGAGTTTATGAATCTCGGCTGGCAGGTACCGATCACTTTATCAGTTTTGTGGTGGACACCAGATTATCATGAGATCAACACAAGTGTCATAAGCCGTGGATTAATCTGATATTTTTGTGCCGTATTCTTTAAGGTTTACCAGGTTTTAACAGAAGTGCAGAAGTTTATTAACATTTACAAACATTTTCCAGAAAGCAATTTATCAATTATAAAAAATGTTTTACTCCTACTACTACCTTTCTAAGAAGAATGTACTACTAAGCACATCACTCAATGGAATTTCTTTTCATGATTCAATCAAAATTTCAAGAAAATATAAAACACACGGAACCTAATAATTCTTCTTCATAGCTTCATCAATCAACTGATATTTGATCAGCTTTGAAAATATTGTACAACTGCGTAATATCATTTATGACTTCATGATCATTATAAAATTAATTTGACACAATAAAAATGTTACAATCTTTATCAATTAACTAACTAACTAGATGATGGTCTTCATTAGAGACTCAGTCCCGGCCGATGTTGTGTGTTTGCTGTGGTCTATCTATTCGATACATCCATTCTGCAGGGACGAAGTAACCTCGGTATGAGACAGACTGTGGAGTGATGTCGTAGTGGTAATGTCCGCCTTGCCCGTGGTGGCTAAAACAATGTGTGTGATCCATTCGAAGGTCTAGACCCTGTAATTCAAATGAAATATGTGATTTTCTGAATAGAATCTCAGTATTTTATTAGTGGATTTATATCACACGTGATTGAATGGCTGTATAACTACACTGCTCACAGTATCAAAAGTGCATGTGTGTTCTATTTCCTTTTAATAGTCTACATAATCACATCACATCCTCTTTTAAGAGCAGATTTTTTATCAAACTAAATAAATGCCATAGCCCTAGAACACAAAACTTTGAAAAGTTATACTGCCAATGGCAAAATAATAATAAAATAATAATTTTTATTTACCCAGGGTAGCCATTTCAGTCAAATAGACTGTTCTCCTAACAGGCCCTGTATTACATAAATGTTATTATTACCCTTCTCTGTTCTAGAATGCCGAGTGCCTGGCTAGAAAGCAGAAAGTACCATTTCTTTAAGTCTTTAGTATGACCTGGCCGGAGCTCGAACCCACAACCTTCCGGACGTGAGGCGGATGCTGTAACCATTAGGCCATATCACAACAGTGTAAGATATGTACAAATAATACATCACATGCGGCTTATGCATCAGATGCACTATCAATTTTACAGAGACTCCAACCCTAAACACCTCTTAAATGGGAGATTCTTCCACCGAGACCTCCAAGTAAACAGGAGACTCTGACTCATGTGTGCGTAGCCCACATTACCAGCGAAAAGCATGAAATTCCTTGTGACCGGAGGCCATTTTTAGGGTTTTAGAAGCTCTTTGGTGCTATCTTAGGCTTAGTTTTGAGCATAAAACTAAATGAGGTCAAATCCACCAATTCAGATTCATTTCTTTTCAAAAAGGTGGTTGGGCGGGAGAAAAAATGAGAAACACAGCTAGGGCGGGAGAGACTGAAACTCAAGCAGGAGGGCGGGAGATTTTGTGAAAATGGACTCAAAGTGGGAGACCTCCTGCCAAAAACAGGAGAGTTGGAGTCTCTGACTTTAACACAGCAGTCTACAGGAGAGTGTGATCAGTTAATGTC
Organism: Eucidaris tribuloides; assembly: GCA_001188425.1. Taxonomy (NCBI): domain Eukaryota; kingdom Metazoa; phylum Echinodermata; class Echinoidea; order Cidaroida; family Cidaridae; genus Eucidaris; species Eucidaris tribuloides. Next base: position 8,338 of record JZLH01S0250280.1, read on the forward strand.
ACGGACGGACACTTTCAAAAAATGACCATTACTGAAGGCCTAAGGAAAAAATGACAAGATATGAAGGGTTGCTGTATGATTTATTGTAGAGGCTATCAGTAGATGTACTGAATAATGCTAAAACCTTCCTTAGGCTTTCAATAATGGTCATTTTTTAAAATGTCCGTCCGTGACATTAACTGATCACACTCTGGAGATAATATGACATGGCAAAATGGGCACTCATAGATTTTCACTCTTATAAAGCACCAACTGGGCATTTTGGAGTACAAACTTTCACGGCTTCATTTTCAGCCTTATCAGATACATGGGGGCATGGAGGATTATGCAGCTCAGACTTTTTAATCTAGGAACATTGTTCAATTAAGTTTTTCAGACATTTAAATTGTTTCTCTCAATGTCACATTAACCTGTTGCCTACAGGAACCGGATGTGCCATGTCTTAACCATACGGGAATTACAGAAACTCAGAAACAATGGGTTAAATATTGTGTCAGGGATTTGCAAGTCCAATACTTCCCTTCATTATCAAAACGAAATGTTAGTTTAGTACTTACAAATGGTGTGCTGAAAGTTTGAGATCCATACGTCATGAATTTGTTGTTTTATGAGAAAAACTTATAACGACATGTTACCAGAATGTTGTTCTTTCCGTGAGTTTAAATTTTGCTCAAATTGCGAATTTTGGTTATGTGTACCGTCACAAGACCAGTGGAGCACACTGATTGGTTAAATGGCTAAACTCCACACGACCTTCGGCTAACGGCTGATCGGACAATTTTGGAATGGCCCGTGCACGTCGACGTCACTGTAAATTTATGTATTCTACCCAAAGTTTCTATGACAGGATGTTTATTTATACTAATCTTCACATTGTGACGATTTGAGGCTGATTTCATTACTTTTACCATTTTCTGATGTGCAAATCCCTTATTCTGTCTTTAAGAGCAAACATGCTACAGGCTGGTTTAAAAAATTCTGAACTTTATGGTGAGGTGTCCAAGGGCTTGCCTTAGGGTCCCTGGAGGGGCCCAGGAGCAGGTCCATAGGGTAGTGAAGGTTTTTTTGATATTCTTACAGTGCTACCAAGCCCATCTGGAATACTATTGCCTTTCTGTATAAATGTTTGAAATTGAAACACAAAATTAATGTTTGCAATACTAGAAGTGAAACAGTATGACCATTAAACAACAAACCAAAAACGTAAACTGTCTTGATTCTTCTTGGACTACATTCTGAACAACAAAAGTCTGATCTTCAGAAATTTGAGGCAGATTATCACTGTCTCATACCCTAAATGTTTGACACATTTTAAAATAAAAAATTCTGAGTTTATGAAAAGTTATGAAATGTAACATATTTAAAAGACAGAAAAAAAATGACTGTCATGTACTCACTGGGTCACTGGTAACAAATACACTCAGACATATGAGAGGAGCCTTGAAGTCAAAGAACTTCAGCCATTTGTTGACCATTTCTTCTGATTGGAGTGGTACTGATGAGAAATCAGGCTGGAGAGAAATAAAAAAAATGCATGTCATAACTTCTTTAATATGGACTGTGTTTGCACACCTGAAAATTAGCCAAACAATTCAGAAAATCTCAAAAATATCAACACAATGCTGCCCTACTTCATTCCTGCCAACCCTGAAAACTAAGAAATAGGGATAAATTGGGGGTGAATTTTTTTTTTTTAAAATGGGAAATTCCTAAATATCCTACGTATTACTATAGACAAATCCTTGGAAAAATAGGGACACAATCAGACAAATGGGTAAAAAGTGCTTCTCTTTTTGCCAAAAATAGGGACAGTTGGCAGGTATGCTACTTTGGCAGAAAGGAAGCAAAAGACAAAGTGCAATTCTTGGCTGTTGTTTTTTTGTAAATGACAAATTTGTGTCAGTCATTTACATTGGCACCAATGCAATATTATGGCATTTAGACATAAGTTTCTATCAATAGAGTGACTATTTCTTTTCAATATTTTGCCTGAAAATACAGTATGACTAAGATGTTTTAAAAACATCAATCCTAACATTGGAGTGATTTGTCACTTGCTTCCTTATATCAAATTATGGTTTAAAGCAGTTTTTGTTAGAACATATGATGACATAAATGGTATCCTGGGGTACCAAATAGAAATCCACCATTTTGTTGAATTATTTATCTATTTTTTAGCACTGTGCCCTGGGTTACAAAACTGTGCAAAACTTATGTTTGAAGTGTGAAAGTAACAACTTTAGCTTCATTTTCACCCCACTTTCCAAAAGTTTACGTTTTTTGTTGTGCGCTTGTGCAGCCTCTGCATCATAACCACTGATCTCAGTGGTCATAATCAAAGAAAATACATTTTTGGACACAAGAGGGCGCTACACAACATGGTACCCCAGGGTAAAGCGATACCCCGGGGTAACGCGTGGTGCATCATATATCATTCTGTATGTGTATCTTAGACTAATGACACAAATCCATTATTTTGACTGGTAAATGAATAATAAGTAGTGTCATTCAAAACATTCAACATCAAAACTTAGAGTGGTTTATTATCTCTAGTCCTCTCAGTACCCCAGCAGCCTGAATAAACACTCTAGCCAGTAACCACATTGATATGTTTTAACTCGTTTAGTTCTTAAGGCATTTTTTAAAAGAAAAGAGAAAGAATAAAATGGAGGCATAAATCCCAAATATTGAACACTGTTTTTTTTATTGATCTTTATTTACTTGGATGAAATCTGAGCAAACATAGTTGTGGTACACACATGAAGAAAACAATTTTTCATGGGGAAATACCGGAATAATTTATGTTATTGTTGCAAGGAATAAAGATGTGAACGGCAGATACTTACCATGATGTGTATTTTAGCACTTCCCTGTTCGATGACAAATGCTCCCCCGAGACCGATGAATTTGTCTTTACCATAATGACTGCTGATATAATGCTGCATGACTCTGACTAAATTATCCACACCTCGTCTCCGACTACACTTGACTTCTAAAACCTAGACACATAAAACAAGAAGGTTTGTCAAGTCAATTTTATTTCAATTTTCATTCATTGAGGGGAAGCAATGTGATTTAGCGGGTAAGGCAGTAGCTTTTCAATTTAGAGATCCCTGGTTTGAGTTTGATCCCTGGTTCAACATCAGTAAGGGACATGGATAAACAACTTAATAACCTGAACAGAGAGAGTAGAAAGATTGGACTCAATCTACACAAGGGAAAAACAAAATCATGACAAACTTCAAGTCAGATGAGAGGGTGATGATTGGTGGGGAGACTATTGAAAGAGTCAGCACATACAAATACTTAGGACAAAACATAGCAATGGAGGGCCAAGCAGAAGAGGAAATATTAGCCAGAGTTAAAGCAGGGTGGAACAGCTTCGAGAGGTACAAGCATATCCTACGTGATAAAAGAATGCCAATGGTACTGAGAAAGGAACTATTCAATTTCTGTATTATCCTGACAATGACATATGGATCAGAAACATGGACGACCACAAAACAACTCGAACTAAAACTAGGTACATCACAGAGGGCATTGGAGAGAAAAATGCTAAACATCACACTCAGGGACAAAAAAAGAAATACAGAAATTCGACGACAAACACAAACCAAAGATATCATGGAAAAGGTGAAAGAAGCAAAATGGAGATGGGCAGGACACCTAATGAGAAGGAACGATGGTAGATGGTCAAAAAGGGCCACAAAATGGATTCCAAGAGACAGGAAAAGATCAAGAGGAAGACAGAACCGTCGTTGGCGGGATGACATCACACAATACATAGGCAGCACCTGGACTAGATTGGCTAGACAGAAAGTCATGTAAGTATCATGAGAGAGGTACATCCCAACTGTGGATGAACTCAGCCTGGTGAGTTGAGTTGAGGTGAGGTTTGAGTTATACAATGGAGTTTGTGTCGCTTGGTATTATAAGTTCAGGCCCCACCTCATCCCTCAGATAGGATGTAGAAGCAAAAGTCCTGTGATACGTTATCAGAACTCCTCAGCATGTAGGAAAAAAAAAAAAAAAAAAAAAAAACCAAGAACACGCCACACTGCACTGACAAGAGAAGGCTGCAAACCTGGTGTGGTGACTCACCATGGCCTACTCCAACTTGCATCTCATTCATCATTTGATTTTGAGAGATCTCTGGAATCACAATGTGATTGGGTGCAACAGACCTAGGTATTTCAGAAATAGAACTCTTACCATACCGAGGATTTAAACCTCTGGACTTTATGCAGGGCTCCACACTAACTATTTTTCCTACTTGCCCTTTGGGCAGAAAGGCAAGTAAACTATCAGATTTCAGATTTTAGCTTGCCTGAATAAAAAATTTAGCTTGCCGCGAAAATAAACAAATTAAACAAAAACAAAAATGATTTTTCTCACTAATTTTAAACAGAAACAATGCCGCTTTTTATAGAATTGTACGTATGTTATTTAAATTCTGGAGGTTGCAAATTTGTGATTTTATGGATTATGGATTAAAAGCGTCATAAAATTGAGTCCATGAACAAAAGCAATGATGAAATTTGTTAAATCCAACACAAACTTCTTCAAGACCTACTTTTGTTTGTTTTTGGTAAAAGATTTTTATGTTTCCCTCATTTCAAGATACAAAATTTTACTTGCCGCAATTGGGCTGTAAATTTTACAATTTTGAGTTTTA
>JZLH01S0250281.1:11417-23316 GCA_001188425.1 Eucidaris tribuloides
CGTAAAATTTTATGTTCCAGCCCCTCTGCCGTGGGTGTGACTGCATAATTATAATAATTTCTCCGGGCATGTAGTTCTGAGGTCATGCAACATTTTGTACTTGCATGTCGGACCAAAAAATTGCTTAAAAACGTGATTTCAAGTACAATTTCAAAACATATTGTGTTTTCGGCCCAAACTCATAAATGAGTGATTATTTTTACTGTTACTGTTTGAAATCAATTATTCTTATGCTGTTTATGATGGCAAAAGTGTCTCTGACAAATATCATCAAACAAAAGGTAAAAAAGCACAAAAAATACATAAGAAAATAAAAAAATGAAATAAATAAGAAATTAATTTCAATACAGCAATTTCTTTTCTAAAAAATTGTCGGAAATGTCATAAGAAATATTATACCAAAAAGTAGCATTTCGTAATTTCTTTGTAGTGATTCATTGGCAAAAATATGATTTCATTACCTTTAGCTCCCCCCTTCCCCCCAGTCTTCTTTCGCATCAAAATAGCCCAGTCTTTTAAGGGTTGACTGGGTTCATAAGTTCTGTCAACCTACCTCGAGATCAGTTTATTATTAGTTAACCTACAACCTACTTTCCGTATTCTTTTCTCATGTTCAGTTATTATTACGCTCACCATCAATGTGCTTTGTGTAGGATATTTTTTGTTTACAATAAGTTGATAAATGTTTTCCTGAAAAATGTATACAGATCGAACAAGAGTCACAGGAAGTTAATACTCAAAATTCATGACATGAAATTTGATACTTCAAGGAAGATGTAGCTGGCAACTACCAGGAATAAGTTTAAAAATTCCTTAAAATTCAAAGCATGCAATATTCTGTATTCTTACCTTTATACTATGGTGCAGTATAGCCAGGAATAGTATTTGTTATGCAACAAACAGTCATACCAAACACTTAAAATGGTGATTTTTTTAGTACATTTCATTCTCTGTGCCAAATTCTTCGATTTTGGGGTACCTGTCAGTTCTTGCCAACCAACCAGATCGCATGTGGGTTGGTGTTGAGCTGACCTGGCATGACTAATGCATGCTGCCCAACGCATGTTAATTGCGCATATTAATTTACGCACTTTTTGAATCAATAAGGTCCTCCCCGTGTAGCTGTTTTGGTGATCTTGGACTACTTGGACAAGTTCACAAAGATTAGAATTAACAGAAATTTATCAATTGATAGGGTCTGGGTTAGGGTATGTGTCACACAGTACCCCTTATTTAGGTTTTGTTTATAACCATGTACCATATATGTAATTCTCACAATATCAGTTTTTTTTCTTAACTAATTCCTGTTATTTGCCGGCTACATCTTCCTTTAAGTAAACTTGAAAAGCCAAGCAGCAGGGAAAGATTGTTGATAATTATGCAGGAATAACAATCACGTTTTTTGATCCTCCTACAATTTCCTTTTGAGGTGTAATGGTATTCATTTAATTTGTGTGCATTGTATTTATTTGCTTATGGAAAAGTTATATTGTAATTTTGTTTTTAATTGAATTTGATAGCAATTATATTTTATTTTGCAGAGAATTCATGAAATGGAAAAAAAATGGATAGCACCCAGAGTTGGCACATTGCAATCAAGTCATTGAAATCACAATTTATAAGAAATACAAAAAAAAGTGGTCATGTAACTAAAATAGTGTGAAAAGAATTAATTCAAAATCATGATTTGATCTTTTTTTTTAAATTTTATGATTAAAGAAGTAGAAAATCAAAGGTTTTCAAGACATATCATGAATTCAATAAAGATAGCACCCAGGGGTGGCACGTTGCAATCAAGTGATTGAAATCACAATTTTATGATAAATACAGAAAAAAAAATTGGTCGTGTGACTACAAAAGTGGAAAAAATAATTCAAAATCATGGTTTTTTTTTTTTTCAATTTTATGATTAAAGAATTAGGAATTTGAAGATTAAAGAGTGTTAAGTGATGGATTAATTGATATTCTGTAAAATCAACCCACTTTTCCACTTATGGGGCAATGAAAAAAAAATTGATTAAGTCTTAAGAAGAAAAGAAATATGCCAGCCCTGAAAAGCACATCTGCTATATCATTGTTGTAAAGCACAATAAAATATCCTAAGCTAGCCTTGTGGGGTTAGACCAAGCTCCAAAGTTCTCTGCATTGCGAAAATCACGGGATTTTGAGGGATAACTTGGAAAACGGCATTTTGAACAAAGACGAAAAAATCATGCTTATAAATTTCCCCCAAAATAAAATTAATAAATGTTTAATGGATAACACTAACTTACCAAAAACAAATGCCTAATATAGCCAAAGAAATCATCAGTGTTGTAGTCAAGACCAGGCCATCTGAGACCAAGACCAAGACCAAGACCAGACACCCCGAGACCAAGATCAAGACCAAGAAAAAGAGGTCCGAGACCAAGACCAGAAGTCCGAGACCAAGACCAGCACTTTCCGAGACCAAGACCAAGACCAAGACCAGCGTTTCAATTGACACTAATTTGTGCATGTTTTGATGATAACGCAACTTTGTTACTCAGCATTAACTGCCTACTGCACATTGCAATCAGTCTGTAATAGGATTTTTAGAAATTTAATGAAATTTAAGGTTAGTGACATGATTGAAAATGCCTCAAGAACCAACTGAGTTGAAATATATACCAACTATACACCAGGTGGATTGGATTACCCAGTTGGAAGGATTTGTCTGTTAATGAAGAACATTAAAAATCATATTTTACTTGTTTCATTTGTCACTGTAAAACGCCTCCCAAAGTTTAACGCAAAATAGGCCTACGACTATACGAGTCAGTATGATAGCTACAAATTGCACAAACGACTGAGAAACTTTTTCCCATGAGCACATTTGCCTGAGCTACTAAATACAAATCAGATGAAGAAAATAAAGTGTTGTTAATAATCTTATTTCATTCATTCATTAATGGTTTTTCTCCATTCATTCTTGATTTTCTTGTTTTCTTACATTTCTATCTTTCTTCCCTTTTTCTCACCTTTTTTCATTCATTTTTTTTCTTTTGTTCCGTTTTATTCCTTTCTATTTGTATTTCTTTCATACAGTTTTTTTATATTTTATTCTACCCTTTTCTCTCTTTTTTCTTTTATTTGTTAATCTTTTGTTGATTCTTTATTCTTTTATTCTTTATTGCTTTTTCTTTCTTTCTGCCTTTCCCTTGTCTTCTATTCTCCTTTCCTTTACTTCATCCTTTCTTTTTCTCTCTTCTTGCTTATATTTTTCTCTATCTTTCTCTTTTTTCTCTTCCTTTTTTCATTAAATTCATTTTTCATTCCTTCTGTCTATCTTCCTTTTTTTCATTCATTCTTAACGTCTTTTATTCTTATTTCCGTATGTTCTATCTTTCTTCATTTTTCTTACTTTGGTTACCTTTCATTCATTCTCTTTCTTTTTATGCCCCCGCCGACGAAGTCTTGAGGGGGCATTAAGCATTGCACCTGTCCGTCCGTCCGTCCGTCCGTCCTTCCGTCCGTCCCATAGTTGGTTTCCGCACGATAACTTAAAAAATATTTGACGGATTTTGAAAATTTTTGGTGTGTAGGTAGATCATACTAAAATACAGGTCAAGTTCGAATTCGGAGTCCGCAGGTCAAAGGTCACAGCTCATTATTTATGCGAATTGGTTTCCACACATTAACTTCAAAAATATTTGACGAATTTTGAAAAATTTTGGTGTGTAGGTAGAACACACTAAATTAATACAGGTCAAGTTCAAATTTGTAGTCCGCTGGTCAAAGGTCAAAGGTCACAGCTCATTATTTATGCGAATTGGTTTCCGCACGATAACTTTAAAAATTTGACGGATTTTAATAATTTTTGTTGTGTAGGTAGAACACACAAACATACAGGTCAAGTTTGAATTTGGAGTACACAGGTCAAAGGTCAAAGGTCACTGCTCATGCAAATTGGTTTCCACATGATTACTCAATAAGAAATGCTTACTGGTTGCGTTAAGCGGGGGCATCCGTGTCCTATGGACACACCAAATTTCTAGTCTTGTTTTATTTCTTTCTATTTGCAATCTTTCATTTTTCTTTTTTTTCTTTCATTCTAGCCTTTTCCCTTTCTTACTTCTTTTATTTGTCTATCTTTTGTTCATTCTTTACTCTTTAATATTCTTAATTCATTTTTCTTTCATTCTGTCTCTTTCCCATATCTTCCTTCCTTTCTCTTTTTGTTCATGTTTCCTTTCTTTTTCTTGCTTTTTATTTCTCTTTCTTTCTCTTCTTCATTCAATTTTTTCTTTCCTTCCTTCTTTCTATCTTTCTTCTTTCTCTTCTTTCATTCTTAATGTCTTTTTCTTCTTTCTATCTGTTTTAAAATTTCTTTTCCTGCTATCTTGATGTCAATCATCTTTTTCTGTTTTTCTTTTGTTTCCAGTCTTCTATCTTTTATTATTTCCTTTTTGTTTTCTTTCTTTGGTTTGGCTTTCTATTCTTCCAATCTCTCTGTTTTTCTTTCTTTCCATCTTTCTGTATAACTTTTTCTTCCGTTACTTTTTCTCTGTTTGTATGTTCATTCCCTACTTCTTCTGTTGTTCTCTACTATGTCTACCTTCATGTTCAATTATAAGAGGAACGACTTGAAAATATTGCGTCAGAGAACCCACCATTGCCGGTCCTTATATGTGAAGGAGATCTGTGTTAAAACAACGCACCCTGCATGTTTGAACGTCCTATACACTAAACTGCAGTTGTGCAGCAATAAAGATTTTTGTGTAAAATCATCATATTAGTTGCTGGTCTCGGCTGGTCTCGGCCGAAAATCCTGAGGACCAGAAGGTTCGAGACCAATCAGACCAAGACCAGAGGGTTCGAGACCGAGACCGAGACCAAGAAGAGCATGCTGTCTCGAGACTGGTCTCGAGGACCAAGACCGATCTCACGAGACCTCCAACACTGGAAATCATGCTTTACTTCTAAATATGTCCCCAAACCCAAATCAAAACGCCTATGGGCCTAAAGTGTGACGTTATTTGTAAAAAAAAAATTTAAATAAAGTCGGGAAAATTGCGAAATTACAACGGGGAGAAAAACAGAATTTGATATTTGTAGAACAGAGAAAAATGGAATGTGATGTTTATAAAACACAAAAAACAGAATTTGACAATCGTAAAATGAATCATTTTTGGATTTAAGCTAGACTACAAGTGTTAAAATGTTCAGTGTTTCAGTGTGTGCCTTGATTAGACATTTGGACCAATATATTTTATGTGCGAGTGTGGTGATCACATCCATGATTAATGAATGATTTGTAAATATATTTTGGTCTTGGTGCAATTGACACCTAGATTACATGATTCTTGACGTTCATTAAGAGTAACTTTTTTTCATAGCAAATATTTCTGGAAATGCACAAGGTAAGCTTGGGCACAAAATTCTAAGCAATAATTACTTTGGAGTGGAGAAGGATTCAGGAGCCACAAGCAAGGTAGGAAATTGTGCTCTACATATTTTTGATTGGGAAGCTTAAAGGGGAAGTTCACCTTGATGTCAAGTTGATTTTAATAAAGGCAGAAAAATGTGAAAAACTCATTGATGAATGTTTGGCAAAGATTCATCAAAGAATAGAATTATGACATTTTAAAGTTTTGAATATGTGAAGTCACATACGAGCAGCGCCCCCATTTTCCTGTAATATAAATTTCTTAAAGGGACATTTTCTGAGAAAAATAAAAAATGATTTTACCTGTGCATTCGATATATAATCAGAAACATTATTTCATACATGCTTCTATGAAAGAAAATCTGAAACTATCATGAACCAATACGAAATGGCAATTTATGGAATTAATATCACATGACATATGGGGAGCTGCTCGTATGTGACATCACAAAATTAAAACTTTGAATCATCATAACTCTGCTACTCTTTGGTGGATTTTCGCCAAACTTTCATAAATATGTTTCTCTCATTTCTCTGCTTTTATGAAAACCAACTTGACATCAGGGTGGACTTTTTCTTTAATATGTTTAAAAGTTTGAACCCCACGTCAAGTTAAGTACAATACATTTGTATATTCAGTATGCACGTAGGTAGTACCTGCACAGACTTATATATATTTCAATAGTTCCAGGGCAGCTGTGCAGGACCTTTACTTATTCTGCAATAGTTTGCAATAATGTTTGATTTGTCTTTCTGTCATGACTCGGTGGTTATATATGATGAGATGTGTGCTGTACCTTTAATCGGGCATTATGTATCAATAAGAAAACAAGTAGAAATGAAGTATCTTTAGAGTGACACCATAGAGATATGATGTTACTTGTTCATGACATCTTCCACATAGACTAAGCAGGTTGTTTAGCTCCAAAATGTCATCATCACTGAGTGAATGGTTGCCATTGACAGGAATAGAGAGTTTTGAATGTAAATTTGGGTAATGATGATGCTGTAAAACCAAATGCCTGTGCTGATAGTTTGTTACAATTTGCTGTAAGGTTAGTTATATTAACTCTTAAGTGCCGAAGTCCGGGGGGGGGGGGGGGGTGTCACTCGACCATCTCGAGTGGTACCCATGCTTGGCCAAAAAAATGTTGAATAAGAGTCAAATTTCGGATCTACAGTGGCGTCGACGTCTTTCAGAAAAAGGGGTACTTTTTCAGTTTGTCTTTGACGTTTTTTTGAAAAAAAGGTTGTATTTTTAGCCTAATATTCATCCCCTTCTTTGATGTTTTGTGAATGTCTTTTCATCTTGTTCTTGTTCGGCGTTTATTGTTGTGATTAGTCTATAGGCTTTGCTTTATTTTCAATTTAGGGCTGTATTTCTACTGTTCAGTGCTATTTGTATCATACAAGAGAGGGTTATTTTTTTATCTGCTCTACACCACTTTCCATTTGGGGTGCGTTTTTCATTGTACTAAACTCTACGCCATTTTTGCCATTTAGGGTCTCATTTTACATAGTATTACGCCATTTACCCAATTTAGGGTCACTTTTTAGGTTGGTTTTATGACATTTTCACCATTTAGGGGTGAAGTTTGGTCCCTAGAAATACGTCGTTTGGGGTCCAATTTTGAGGTGCTTGGACAAGCATGGGTACCACTCCAGATGGTAAGTGACACACCCCCCGGGCGTGTGCATACCATGGACCTCAGGTGAAAAAGAAATAGGTGAAGCAACAGTAGATCAAAATGATGATCCTGGAAGTTTAAACTTTCATCAGGGAAAAATTGAGGAAATATTGATTCTTTCAAATGCTTGGAACCGTGATACCTGGGCTTTAAAGCAACTACTGATTGAGGCAAATAGGTGTTGAAAAAATTTAAAGAAGAAAAGAAAAATATGTTTTGCAACACCAGCCTTTGCCTTGTAAATAGTTTTTCATATTCAATTTTCAAGTTTTTTTAGTTAAAAAACTGTATGCAAAGTTAATTAATAATTTTCACATTCTATGGTGTCTTTTCTGTATGTGTGTGATATTCCAAAACCCTATCACGTATGGGGAAGTATGGTGCACTTCATAACACAGGGTCTTTACTCTTTTTTCTTTCCAAAATATTGTTTGTCAATTACATCATAGTACTGATACTAATGTTTAAAACCTGTGCTCTATGTTAATTTACATGATACTTGTAAGTTGTGTAATTTGATGTCAAGTACATATATACAAGGTTATTTTCAGCTAAAGTTTGTAAGAAAATGTAATTATTTGTTGTTACTATTGAGTAATTGCTATTTTTTAGGAAGTGGCCTATAATTTAATTTAATCTACTGATGTTATTTTACTCACTTGAAATTATACACAATGTAAAAAAGAGATATGAGCATTACACACTAAAAAATGGCTAATGAAACTCCAAAGTGTGTTGCCTATCATATTTTAGCATTAGCATATTATTGTGAAAATAATTGGAACTGATGAAAAAGGGTGAAAGGAATATTTTAATGAAATTATTTGTTTTGTCAGTTACTGTATGTGGCACAATTTGTTCCATTTAGATGTTTCTTTCTCATTACTACATCGTTCAAGTGTGTTAATTACAAATTTAATACATGGTAGGGCAAAAAGAAAAGCTATGAAAATGGCAAAGTGTGATATCATTTGTGAGTAATTATATGATCACAATACATCTTGGCCACTGGTAACCATAGAAATGCACACAAAGAAGGTCAACAACATTTTTTAGCAAAAGTATTGCAAAATTACACCAAAATTACACCACAGAGCTTTCTATAAAAGATAAATGTGAAATTGGAAATGGGAGTTGAATAATAAAGTATGCTGAAAGAAATATTTATACTTCATGTTAATTTTTCAAATTGTCTAGATGAAGGCTATTTAATTTGGAAAAAAAATTGTCCATGATGTAGTCTACATAATTGCATAATTAGAATTCTCAAATTAATTAATTTTTAATGTTTGATTAATTGTGCAAATCTCTGTGCACAATTTGTATTTGAGCCTAAATCACTGATTTAAGCCATGGAAATGCCATTTGTTTGTGTGTGTGTTTCTTTTTTTGGTGAGAAACTCATTACAACAATTTGTAACAACAACGTGAAAAAGAGCTTTTGTATTTTGTTGTTTTTATGATTATGGTTCATTCCATATTTAACTAATTCATTTGTTATAATGTGCATATGCAACATTTCATTTTGATTGTGCACACTACGGTAAAATGCCCCGTGGTGTAAGGCCGGGGCACGATATTTTCAGTTTGTAAATGATCATGGAAAACCCCCCCCCCCCACAGTCTTTTTGTTTAGGTGGGGGGGGGGGTAACAGATAGTGATCAAAACTCTACCCCAATTTATTCACAATGCCTACCTCACCTTGCCCAAGCACCAATGTATTCAAGGTATGTATTTATCTCTTATGCCGCGTTTACACTATGTTCCCGGGCGGCCGGCAACACGTTTGCAGCCACCGTGGGACGAACGGGATGGCGTGAGACCTCGCGGAAAGACCCGCTACGTATCACCTCCAAGTGCTGTTACGGCCTATAACGTACTGTCGAGTTTTATTGCGTTCCCCTCGTTTTCCTACGGCCTACTAGGTTTTCCATCCTCACCGTGACTGCCGTGGCAAATTTTTTGACGGTTAAAAAATCTGGCCCGGCATCCACGGCAACACGGACTGTCACGTTTGCCCAGCCCGTCCTCCCGCGTGGTCTCACGTCCATCCCGTTTTGTCCACGGTGGCCTGTAACGTGGTTGCCGTGGCCGCCGGGAACATAACTGGATGCTGAGCATTTGTTAGTTGCAGCAATTATGGACCATTGGAGTGTAAAGTGAATTAAAGACGTCACCAGGTAATATGAAACTGTTGAGAAATTTTATCAAGTTTTTAACATAGCCGCCATACATATTTTTTCTAAGAGTAAAACTAAAGATACCACTGCAAAGTGAATAACAGCTAATTTCATTTTTTAAGGGGGTCACTAGGTACATGTAACATGAAACCATTGAGAAATTTGATAAAGCTTGTGACTTAGCTGTTATACACACTTTTTAAAGGATAGAACTGAATGTGCCATTTTATTGCAATTGCAATTGCTAAAATGATCATTTCGGTATGTGTATGGCATGTGGCGAATAACTGATTTTATTTTTGAGGGGTCAACAGATAATACGAAAATATTGAGAAATTTGATGAAGCTTGTGACTTGGCTGTTATTATGTTGCTTTCTGTAGACCCTCTTGTAACTAGATTGGGAGATTCAAGGTGCCGAATGTTTATAAATAGCATTTTTGGTGGGCAATGTGTTGACAGAGTTGTTATATTTGTTGATTAATACACTAACTGCACTACTGTTCTTGATACCACATGTTTGATAGCTGAACAGCATGGGGGTCTCTCTTTTATTCCCACCTCCCTGTTTGTACCTGTATGATTACAGGCAGTAGCACTTGTGTGCAGAGTATTCATAGCTATGGGGATTTCTTGGTCCCTCCCACTGCAGTGCATGCATTTACCCCATTAGGTTTTCATAATCGATGGTATTTTGGGCCATATCTGCCTCTGGTGATATTTTGAAATAATCATGAGATCATTATGGAATATTTTATATTTTGTCAACATCGAATAATTTCAATATGATCAAAATATCGCCCAGCACTAATGTTTGTAAATATAGCTGGCATGCACAAATGTCAAAGAATAGAACTTAAGGTACCAATATGTTGAGTAACTGCAAAAACAAGCATTTATTACCCTACTTGTAAGACATGCAGTAACAACATTTTTTTACAGCAAGCTAGCATGCACTCAGTAGTCAAAAGTGTTTTGAATGATTTGACAATTTTATCAAGATGTAACAAGACTTCAGATGATCCTATTACTTTAGTAGGAAGTCAAAATGAAATTGCTTGATTTAATTTGAAATAGTTTGTGGAAAAAATCTTTATATTTAAGATATTTTTCTTCTTAGATAAACTCAGATTACTGAAGACATTGCATAATTGGCATTTTGTATAAAAGTATTTTTTTGTGTATAGATTATGTTGTAATTATTTCACAGAACAAAAAGTGTGCTTGACATGTGAAAGATTGACTGAAATAAGGATTGAAAAACTAAAAATGTGTTCTTACAAATGTGCCTGTTTTACTGTCAATTGTGTGTGAGAAACAGGAATAATTTATTTACTAGCAGTATGATACATAAAAGTACTGTGTGTAACAAATACTATAAATGTGGAATATTTCATGATGTGGAAATTTGTGCACATTTTGTGCTTGCCAATGCGTGAAAATAACAACATGTACATATTTTTTCTAAGCTAATTGTTTGGTTTTGGCACTTCTGACTACTCTGATTGATGTTTGGACTTAGCTTGGACAGTGTTTGCATGGGTGTGTAGCTGCTGAGGTAGTGTTGTGCTTGCATATGGTTGCTTGCCCTGTGTTTTGGCTCTCCATGAAATTAAAGACAGATGAAATTTCACCAAACTCTGCAAGTGCAAATAATGGTGTAAAAATATTCGCATTTACAGTATTTATTAGACAAAAAAATAACTATTATCAGATGGTGACAGTACAAATATGCAAATAGCCATTCCCGTGCATATCTACTGCTAGATCTTCTCAATGTCTTAATTGTTATGACAGTGCTGTACTTTATTTAATTGAGCATTCCACAATTGTGTTATTTTAATCTAATTGTAGCGACATGGCTTTGAAACTATGTGTTATTCCGGCATTATTTTTGAGAAATGATGATCTGTTATGTATGTATTGCTTTTATTTAAATATTATCAACGTAAATGCCTTAGAAGTCCATGTTGTATTATTTTGTATCATGATGACAGCTATTGCGCTCTATAATTGCAATAAGAGAGAGGAAAAGGAGGTGTATGAATTATTCATCATTTGTTTGATTGATTTTATGGGCTTTGATTTAATATTTCTACCACTAGACTATATTACAAAGTATATTAAGGAATGATATTTGAAATTTTGTTTTCATTTGCATCTGGTCATATTCACAAAACCAACCTACATTGTACACGTAGTTAGTTACTGAAGTGGCCTTGTAAACATTGTTGGTAAAATTAAACCAAGAAGATTTAAGGGCTGAGATGACAGTTAAGTAGTTATTTGAATATGAAAAGCTGTTTCTTTTCTATAGAAGTATAAAAGGGTTTTTTTCAGTTACATGTACTTTGGTGTCTTTGACAATGTTTCAAGTCACCACCTTCCTATGAAGTACTGAAGATGAGTTTGATACTTGATAAAATATCAGGAATATTTCACTTATTTCTCGGTTGAACAGGGTGTTATTGTCCCTAATAAATAAGCATGACAAGTAAAAACAAGTACTCTAAGATTAATCTGTCTTCAAGTTTTAATCAAAGTCATACTTGGGAACATATTTTGGAAACCATACCCTTCTTTTATGGCATTTTTTACACTTATGCAAATCAGTTTTGAAGAAT
>JZLH01S0250303.1:22252-69199 GCA_001188425.1 Eucidaris tribuloides
ACACACACACACACACACACACACACACACACACACACACACACACACACACACACACACACACACACACACACACACACACACACACACACACACACACACACACACACACACACACACAACNAGTCACACATACACAAAATACTAATCCCAAAATAGAAATGGGAAAATGGTGTACATCTGGAATTATTGCAAACTCGTGCAAGCACTTTACATCACTGTCATTAATGTCAGTGATGTGGTATTCGTATTGTAAGCATTTTGATGAATTAGGCTGCTGACATAGTACTTAACAAGTGTGAGATGGATAGGGATGGGGGTGTCTATTTTGCTGCCGACATGAATGTTTTTAATGCGCTGGTTCATGGCCAACAACTCTAACTTGAAGCACAGATATATACAGTAAATTGTAACATCGAATGAGGACCCACAGGGGCAAACTATAGTCATCAATCGTCCAAAGTGTACGTATAGCGCAATACATTATTGCTTTTGGGAGGACAAATACAGTGTACATTTACATGTATGTGCAGTTTAGTAGATTGGAATATCAATTTGTGTTACACATGAGCCAAACTGCTATTGATAGCACATTGCATTAACCAGAGCATATTGATAGCATTTTTGCTCAAAATAAAAGCCAGGGATCAGGTAAATGGAAAAATTAAAGGTTAGATGTATAACATTGTCATCCCCTCTTTGACATACAGTTAAAATCTAATTCTTTAGAATGTACTTTCTGCAGGTGAAGTATCCTAATACTAGAGTTACACGTGTAGGCCTACTTGCATACCACTACCATTATAAAATGTGAAGTTCTTAACTTTGTGCCACCAATAAGTTTGTACTTCCAGAAAGAGACTATTTTGGAAACATTGATAGGAAAAGCTTCTTTATACATGTATGTGATCATGAGCACATTATCACAACAGAGCTAACAAACAAACAGCTCAAATTATATTGAAATAAATTGAATATACAATTGCATGCTCTCGTGACTACTACTTCCATATAGTAGGTTTCTGTGTGTGTGAGATGGGGCAGAGGATATGAAAAGTGGTCAAATGCCCTATAATCTCTTCTAAAGATCAGATTATTATTTTCTACAGCCATAGGTCTAGTCTTTTAGAGTAAAATATGAGTTTCATGTTCACCTTTTCACTTTTCAAAATTGGTTTATAAAATTTTTGTTCTCTGACAAACAGGAATCTTGTCTAGAATCTTCTCAACTTTCACCCAGAAAGATATGACACCCAAGTGACACAGCTATATCACATGAGGAGTGGTTACATGTATTTCAGGGGCATCACCAGAACTTTTTTAGTGGGTCCATGTTCCTGACCAAATCCTTTGTGTACTGGCAGATGACAAGTCAGCGAGCTCCCCCCCCCCCCCCAAAAAAAAGGGGTTTTACCCATCAGCACTCAAACCCGACAAGTAAAACAAGCAGTAAAAAGCCCCTCCATTATTTTACCCAACAGAATTGCAATTAGGGTCCCCCTGTCCCTTTATATCGAGAATTACAATGTATGACACCTCATGATTTGAAAGCCATTTTGGGGCAATATAATGCAGTATTACCTAACTTTTCTTTTCAGTTTTGATGAGCACCAGTTGTTCTGAACAGAAAAATATGAATGCCATTTTGGGGCCAAACACAGTGGAATGTTCATGTCACAACTCTGTAAAGGGACTCTATCTACCCCCATCTCCCCCCCCCCCCCAATCGATGCGTCAGGTTTTTTTTTCATTTGGGACAGAAAGCAAAAAAAAAAGTGTATATTGTATGATTCATGGTCTGTAATCAATACATGTAGATCATCAGCTTTTCTGTCCATACAGCCTCACACAGGCCTATATTGTAAATGCACTATTTAAAAGATTAACATGATCCACTGAAGCTATATAATTTTTAGACCATATTAAGTTTGACACAGTAGGCCTACCATCCAAGATTTACATTTGTACATTTAGTTCTTGACTATCATCTATTTTTCTGACTTGTGTCGAAGTATAGAACCTGTCATGAAAGTGTGTTGGGATTGATGGAATTTGAATGAAATACGGCATCCCTTTTGAGGGTGGGAAATTCCGTGTACCTCACTTGTGATGAAAATTTCTATCAAATCTCAAACATAGAACTCCTGTTACATGTAGCTGGGTATGTTGCTGTGTGCTGTTACGTTAGCTATTATTGGAGGTGGAGTGGGGAGAGGGTCACCTTTTGTCACATCAAAAATGGCTGGTGTACATGTACGTTAAAAGATGTTGTTAGATTCACACTACATGTAATAATGATGACTAGAAATATGATATCCCAACCTGGTTATGACCCGCTTATGTAGATTTTGTTGGATTCATGCCAGCGTCATTCTCTCTTGATACAGGTAGCTATGGTGCTCTCATAACCTCTAGACATAGTTCAGTTGAATGATAAACAGGGCTTGCATGCACATGGCAGTAATGTGTTGTATCTAAAAAGAGTAAAGTGTTGTATTGCACAATATGTCACATGTACTTCGGCGTCTATGTCTGATATTGTGCAAGAGATTGTAGATATATCTGTCCCAGTGAATATGACTTCACTGGCTGCAGCCCAGATGTGGAATCAGTACACATGTGTCGCTGACATTTTCAACTGATTTTAGTTGTTGTATATCAGTGAGTGTACAAATTTTAAAGCAAACTTGTATGATTCATAAAAATCATCAAAATATAAAAATTGGTTTTGATGGTAAAGTGAGGGGGAGGAGTGGTTTGTGTGTGTGTGTGTGTGTGTATGTGTATGTTTTTGCTGTAAAACGTGGACACCCACCGGAAAGTTTGCACTCAAACCCGTGGAACCCCCCACCCCCCCCCCCCACCGTGGACTGTCCACGGTTGGTTGTCTATACCTAATGGTTGCAAATGGCCTAAATATACATTTAAAAGCATGTTTAAAATTGTCCCCCATTTGAACGTACAAAGTCTGTCCACGGTTCCCCATTCAATTTCTAACTTATACCCAGATGTCCATGATTTAACCCGCTGAATCCTGGTGTATGACTGTTTTGACTGTGTCTTTTCTGACATTTTATTGTCTTCGTTTTAGGGCATTTACCCGTATGTGTGTGTGTTTAAGTTCACAATGTATGGAATAGGGGGCAAAGGACAAGAAATCAACCTTACTGCATTCTGCTTCAAACTTGAATTCAAATCAACCTGTGTTATTTTCTTTCTCATTTGCATAATAGGACCAGACATACTCCAGTATACAGAGGACAGTGAATGACATAGCTTCAAAGGCCAGGAGATTGGCGTATGATCCTACCTACATGTCCCCATTTGCTCATCATGCAAGAGAAAATGGAATGGAGTTTACAGGTAAGAATATTCTTTTAGTCCCACATGCAGGATATAGTCATTATAGTGTTGTTAGTGATATTAGCCTATTACTACTTGGTACAGAGAGGGTTAAAAGATCTTTAGATTTGCTGATTTTGTAACATACAAAAAAAGTCCTATTCCTCAGTCTTTCTTATCAACATTCCCGTCAATCCATAACCTCAATGTATAATGAACAAGTATAATACAATAGTACCCTTTAAAGTCATCATATTTATGACTGATGACATGTCAACAACAGAACTTGTTTGGTTTGTGTTTGTTTTTAAACATTAAATGTAAAATGGTGTTGTGATGACTTTTGTTGAATTGTTGTTTGCTAGCATTTTTGTACAAAGTCATAATATCATAACATAGTGAACCAAATTTGATAAACTCTGCAAACTATTTTCCACTTCACCAGAATGTCCTGTCAGTAATCCTTTAATTCTTTAGGCAACAGCCAGCCAAAAAACTTCAATTTGTGGTCAACAATATGCTGTAGAATGTCATGTTTAAACTGCATCATCATTCCTACTCTTTGTTGCCAACACAGGATAATAAGTGATACATAAACAAAGAAAAAAAAGAAGCATCTTCAAATGTGTAATGTATTATTTTTAAAGTGATAGGCTAACATTGTGGAGCTTCAATTTAAAATATTGTCAAACTTTAATATCTGAGCTACATAGTAGTGTTCAAATGGACAAATAAACACCCTAGAATACAAAAGTTTCGAAAGTTACACTGTCAATGGCAAGTTATGCATGAATAAACAATTAAAACTCTGGGCGAGTTTTAATAACCTAGGTGTACACACAGTAAGTCTATGGGAGGAAATGGGCAAGTGAATCTGGTCAACTTACGATCATTTATCAAAATCATTTTGAAATACAATTTTTTCAGGGCTTCATTTTCAGACCTCATCAAAGACACTGGTAGCATGGGGAATCATGTGGCTCAGATTTTTTTAACTGTGGTGAATGTTAGCCAATACCCCCTTTAAGTGCTTGAAAGTTTATTTGTGCAATTCTGCAACATGTATGACAATTTTCAATAATATGGTCATGACAATTCCAAAATGATTTTGATTGAAATTCCAGGTTATTCTATGTGAAATATAACAATTAAAGAGTATTAATCCCCCCTCCCCCAAAAAATAATAATAATAAACACTCACTACATGTTATAAGGATGGGATTATTATTATTTGAATGGTTTATTGAAAACATTTCAAAATGGTAGCCTGAAGGCTAAAATACGTTGCATTTACATTGATTGATGTTTGTAAAAAGAAGTTTCTGCATGTGGAAATTTGGGAGATTTAATGAAGTTTGATATAATTTGGGTAATAATTTAGAAAATATTTAACGGTATAAAATGATGTGCTTTTATATTTTTCTTGACAGGCGGTAAACCCGATGACATAACTGTACTGGTGTCAGCGGTGGGATACGATAGTGATGATGACACATAGCATTGACTGGACCCGTCCCATCCTGGAGGGTGAGGGCGATAGTACGCGACCTATTTTAGGGCACGGCTAGCACCTTGTGAGCTGCCGTTCCCTTGCACTGTGTTTACAACCGCAGCAAAATCCTCAACGACAAACTCATGCAAACTTTTGGCCTTCAAAGCATTGCGCACGTTTGGACTGAAGGATGCAACTGCGCAGTGATTTGAAATTCGACAAAAGATTTGCGATGGATAGTTTGCTCCGTCAAAGCAACAGTGCTGTCAGAGTTTTAAACACCCAAAATGATCTATAAATACGTGGAGTTGTATAAGACATGGCGAACTGGAACAATTGAACTGTTGAGGGTGACCATGTTCGTAGATCCAGAGGGGATATCAATAACAAGATAAGAAATTAACAAGACCAAATGTGGAGAAGAATTAAAGAGCTGGAACCACGGCTGCCACTCAAAATTTTGATTTCCCCCTATGCCACATGTTTATTTTCCCCTACGGACACCACTTTTCCCCTACGGACGCCACTTTTCCCCTACGGACGCCACTTTTCCCCTACGCTTAATTAACCATATTTTCCCATACGAACCTATGTTTTCTCCTACAAAAATTGACTTTTCCCCGACGAAAGTATGTTTTCCCCAAAAAATAACCGTAGAAAATGCAAAATATTGATGACAATTTCTTCGCCGCAGATGAACAAAATGGGCGAATATAATTTCCTTCGAATTTTCTGAAAATTGTCAAAACCCCCTACATCCCCTACAAATCCTCAAAACCCCCTACGTTTCCTCTACGGAAGGTCATTTTCCCCGTAGGTATCCCCTACAACCTACGCATTGCAAAAATCCCTATGGTAGGGGATTTCCCCTACGAGTGGCAGCCTTGGCTGGAACTCTTCAAAGTCTACTGTACAGCGATAACGGACAAAACAATTTGTGTTGCAGCACAACTCAACGGAACAGCCAGAGAGAATTACAGACAACTGATGAGATGTCAGGACCCACCAGAAATCACTGAGCAAGGAGACAAACAATCGAGTCACCACAGCTCATATGTTGTGGCTAACAATCAACTAATATTAACCCACATAGTTCCAGAAGTATAATAGTCCATGTGTTAGCATACAGCCTGGGTACTTCATGTTAGTGCTGGCCGATGTTTGGATAATATCGTAATTACTCGATGTTGAAAAAATATCATCTACACAATAATGATCTCATGATTATTTCAAAATATCGCCAGAGGCACGATACGGCCAAAAATATCATCGATCATGAGAACCTAATGGGGTAAATGCATGCACTGCAGTGCGAGAGACGAAGAAATCCCTGTAGCTATGAATGAATACTCTGCACATGAGTGCTACTGCCTGTAAACGGGGGTTGGGGATGGAAGAGACACCTCCATGCTGTTCAGCTATCAAACTTGTGGTGTTAAAAGCAGCAGTGCATAAGTATCAACAATCATAGCAACTCTGTCAACACACTGCCCACCAAAAATGTAAACAATCAGCACCATGAATCTCCTGATCTAGCTACAAGAGGGTCTACAGAAAGCAACATTGTTTTGACTACATTTTGATAACAGCCCTACAGAGCTGCAAGTTCAGGCTAAATTAGATTTATCTTCTTCATCACAAATCTGTTTTTCAACTCTGGCGATAAATCGTGTTATCGACGATGTTTTTATCTACGATAATCAATGAGGTTTAGATCAAATTTCGCCACCTCTACTTCATGTCTTAGTTTGGTATCATTGTCAGATATCCAGAAGTGTAGACATAATTTGAGAAAGATTTAGAGATGTTTTAAAGTCACTATGCATAAGGAAAATGGTTAACCTGGTAGCTATGGAAACCAAATGCACAGTGTATTAACTCTATGGGAATTCTAGAATTTGGGAGGTAATGCGTTAAGGCAGGTGAACGTTGCTCTTGTGTGACTTTGTCAAAATATTCACTGAATCTTTTCCTTTTTAATTCTGTAATCGTTTCTTTCTCTTCATTAGTGTCCCAACCAAATGTATGGAAAAAAACTAACTTGTCTATCTATATTCTTCACCAATATTGTGGAATCCCTTCTACAGAAATCAAATGATTTTTTTCTGTATTTGTTTAGATCAGGGGTTCTCAAACTGCGGCGCGTTTGCCACTTTTGGCGCATAGGGCCTCCTGAAGTGGCGCTGTGCTCGCTTCGCATGTTGGATAGTGGTGCAATACATACTCTTGACAACAAATATGGCACTTCAACAATAATAATTGAGAACCCCTGATTTAGATATTTGTTGTTTTCCTGTTTTTGTTTGGCAATAAATATTTACACAAATTGCTAGATTTTGTTGTCACTGGTTATTCAACATACATATGTTTGGATAATGCTCTCAAATATTTAGAGCATGTAGTTCATTCTTTTAAAACTTGCAATGTCTTATTTCTTTCCTCTACACAAAGTGAAGGAAAAGAGAAAGACCCTATCGTCAAATGCAAACAACCTACTCTCACTTTACATAAAATCTTCTAAATTTTTCCCTGTATCGTTGTGTATTATATTACACTTTTGTATATCTTGAAACTTGTGTGTGAATTTTCAGTTTGGATTTGTCAAAGTTTTCTTTCCAAAAGATTTTTCTGTGATTCTTATATTGTAATAATTTTGTTTGATGTGTGTGTAATTTTTCTTTCTTCTCATTTTTAAAATTATTATTACTGATTTTTTTTTTTTTTTTTTTGCAATGCACTTGGCACTGTCTTCTTTGGATAGCAGTTTACACTCGTTTCTGTAGGTAGATAGGAGACCAGCAAACATGTAGAAATACATTTAGAATTGAGCATGGATTGTGGGAATGGAATTGAAAAAACAAAAATGTGTGAAAGCATAACTTTGTCAAGTTGAAATAATGATCTCTACATAGTAGTCTTGTTGACACACATACATCCTGGCACAAAAGGATCTGAAGTCATCCATATTTAGAAATAAAATATATATGTAAATATACTCATCTCATATATGTCATGGAATTTCTTGGAAATGCTACCAGTTTCCTTTACCCTCACTTTCTTTCATGTTTTCAGCTATGACATGATTAAATACTAATATTTTCTTCTCCCCATCCAAAATTTTCACAGTCAGACATGGTTTGATACCACATTTATAGTTAGCATTTGTCCAGTGTTTACCCCTCCCCAATCTACAATCCCTTGTTAGGAGTGTTAGTATTTACTTTTTAACCTGAAATATAACTCTAAAAGTCTTTTGTAGTTACAATGTTCGTCACTTTTTGTTAAGCCAGCATCGTTCAGTCAGAAGATGGGACTTTAACACCAAACTTGAAATCACTGATTTATATTAACCTATAAAATATAGATCAAATGCCAATTTCTCCTTTTTTGGGGGGGGGGGTGTTGTCTTCAAAGTAACTTGCTATTGGCCTGGAATTCTTTTTAATATTGTAGTTAGTCATATCAGGTCTTACCATGCAATATCTACAACATCAAAAAAGATCTCCTTTCTTTGTAATACATAAGTGTGATATACAGGAAATACTAATTACCCCTCCAGAGTTGAATGTGATGTAAGCCCTTGTAATGTTATGGTATAAAAGCACCACTAGTACTCCATTGTGTGAATGTTCGTCTTTTATAAATATTCATTCAAAATATGAATACTCTATAAATAATATATTATTTTACTTTATATAAAACAGTTGCAATATATCTGGTGCTGGGTGTATTAGGAAAAAAAATTGGATAAAAGTTCTTTGTATATTTTAGAGAGCAATTAATGTGGAGTTGATGAATTTATGAGATGTTAATGTATTCAGAGTGGAATATAACAAGTACATGTAGGTCCAGATTGGAATTTTGATATGAATTAGTTTATCCGCATGTCAATGTGATTATGATTACTTGTGATTCAATGAAATGTGGAATTCGAATAGACTTGTGCGCTTTTTGTAAACCAGTTTGTAACCTGATAGTTTTGAGTGAACAATTTAAAGTGTTGAATGAATCTGTCAATGAAGGTATTTAAGAAGTTAGACACAAAACATTTTTGTTACTCATAAACTAGATGGGTGGATGCTTCAATAAGAAAGCAGTGGACATTAGTTTCTTTGTATAACCAAAGTGTCCTTTGTTACAACCATGTATGCATCAGTAAAACAATAATTATTACTGCGAGTCTAATTGACTGTAAACCAGTTTGAAAAACTTACACTGTTGTTACAGCTTCAAATTATTGTAGTAGTTTCAGTATTTGTGTTATTAGTCTAACATTGAGACAAAACTCTAATAACATGATGAATATGTTTCTATTATTATAGAGCATTATCAGTATTCACAAGCAAAGTTAATTTACTTTTTTTCAGGCATTTTTTTCAGATTTGCATTTGAAAAATATTTTGATTAATGAAGTTTAATCGAAATTTGATATTTTGTGGCGAGACCATTTTACTCGAATGTTGTGGCACCATGTAAAATTTCACAAAGTCTGACAGTACATTTACCAATTGTGAAAACTCTATAAATACCTTTATTTTATGTGACTTTAAGAAAAACGCACCATGAAAGCTTCTTTTTTCGTCAGATATATGCTCACAAATGATGGGGATGGTGTTAGAAAAGAAGCCAAAGTTTATTCCCCCAAGTTGATTTGCTTCTTACCAGAAGGGTTCAAACGAATGGATAGAAATTAGTCAGAATGGAAACACTGATGGCAAACAGCAGGCCTCGACATTAGCACCTGCCCCAGGCATAAATAGGGTACTGTTTGATGAAGACAACTTTGCTAGATGGAATAGTAGTCATAATATGACATACATGGATCAGTGAGTTTTATAACGTTGGGGGGGGGGGGAGGGCAAAGGTAATGTTGGTTTGCTGCATATCTGCATAATTATGTAATTAAGTTTGGATTTTCTTTTTAATTCCCTGGTATGCTTACATCCAAGATCATAAGGTGCTGTAGCATTGACATGTATTATTTTCAGAAGTGTATCAACCCCATGAAAGACATAACCTTGCCACCCCCACCCCCCCCCTCCTGTAGATTGGTATTGTGAGGAGTGTCTAATGGTCATACAAGTTTACAAGTTGTCATTGTATAAACTATCAAAATATCTGTACAATTTTCCAACTAGGTAAATAACTGAAAGCTTGACATACCACATGGACTCACAATAAGTATCAATTGAAAAATCTTCTTGGAAGTTTATTTTGTCATTTGTACAATGGTTTAGTTATGTATAGTACAGTATACAACAAAGAGCCCTGCATTAGAAGTGAGATTTCAATAGATGTAGATATATGAAATTATAAATATTACCAAGTCTGATCAGTGTATATTATACTGAAGGTAGACTCTTACCCCAATATTCACAACAAATGTTAGAAGCATAGAAATGGTGTCTTAATCACAGGATTTTGAATGCAAAGCACTTCCATGTCAAAACATATCACATGGGGCAATTTGTAAATTCAGATTCAGACACCATTTCTCTGTTCAACTTCTCTTGCGAATGTATGGGCAAATAAATGTATGATGTATGATGTTGTTTAATGCCAATAAAGATTTTTCACATATTACTGATCTGAATTTATCTCTGTTATTCATGGTGATGTTACAAGTATACTTATGATTTGTTTCCAAAATGTGCTAAATCCACTTTTCTTGAAAATTGCACAAATGCAATTGAATGCTTTCATCTTGGATTTAATGTCAGTTTGAAGGCTTGAGTGAATTTGTCTTATTTGTCTGCTTCCATATTACAGTCGTCTTAAGTCACTGTTGTAAATAACTTAAAGATACTATATAACACTGTGGAAGACCCGTTTAAAAAATTGTTCGAACTGCTAATCTGACAATATCTGACAGTGCTTGAAATGGACAATAAACACCCTAGAACACAAAAGTTTGGACAGTTATGCTGTTACTAGTACAATATGTGCAGATACAAATTGGCACATTAATTTTATATCGGGCGATAGGTAATTCTGCAACACAGCAGTCTATGGAGAAAAGCTGGAATGGTCTCTCAATGATTGTCACTTTTTTAAAGCACTTAATGATTGTTTTACACTGCAATTTTTTCAGGGCTTCATTTTTAGACTGTATCAAAGACACTAGTAGCATGTGGAATCATGTAGCTCAGATTTTTTAAACTGGAAACATTGTTATACAGTGTCTTTAAGTTAAAATGAAAAATGGATTTAGCACTTTGTAGAAATAAGCTTATTATAGATGTTCAGGAACCCTTAGAATTGGCTGTAATAGAATGGTTACTGCAGTGAGTCTTGCAGCACAATCAAATGTACTTTTATACACAGTGCTCAGTGTTGTACTCGAGGCCAATTTCTGTTGGCCTAGCCCCTAGGTCTCGGTCTTGGTCCGAGTCACCTGTACAAACCCTATAGAAAGGTTGTGTTAGGGTGGCCTCAGTCTCCAATACAACGCTGATAACATACACAGATATACAAGAGCTTGGTCAATCTCATCTTGCACAACCTAACCACACTTTGAACAGTGTTGTTCCAACACCGAACACCAGATTTTAAACACCAACCTTGAAATGACCCACTGTATACATCACACTCACATGACCTCTGAAACTATCAGCACGTAATTTCCTACCAATAGCTTTAGTTCATTTCTCTAGACCAATTTCAATAATTTATCTTTTGGGGTGTTAGCTATAGTGTCAAAATCTGAAATAGCACATACGATCAGTAAAAATTGAAAAATAAAACGCTCCATGGTACAAATATTTAGCATAAGCAAAGACTATCTCTCTCACATTAATGTCAAAAATTTCTTGTTTTGAATAAACATTTCTTTTTAAAATTTAATATAAGATCACTTTTTCCAAATGGGCCTGTTAATGTAGAGGACCCCAAATCACAAAAATGCTACAATTGATGTGCATTTACATAATCCCTGATCACACACATCATTGTGATGTACTACAAATAAAACAATGTATATATAATCTGCAGATTATTAGCTGAAGTCATTCTTTCCTTTTCCAAGCAATGTGACCGCCACAAAGACACAAAATGACCAATAAACCATGAAAAGTCTGACAATATGCTTTCAAATCCCACGACATATCATTAGTGCATATTGTACATTAATGAGTCTTGTGAGAGTGTATCTCTGCATTCCTTCCCCATAGAGAGCTAATTTGTGGTTAATTATGTCATGAATTTGCCATTTTTGACTGATTTCAATCATTTTTAGATCATCATCCGAAGCTTCCTAGTCTCTGTGATATGGAAAACTTTCAAAATTCATGGATACTGCGACATAGAAGATGGAAGGTAGGAAACCTTCAAATGTTAAACACTACACAAAAATGTCTGAATCCTGTATTGAACAAGGGACAGTTATGTACTTTGCATAGAAACAGGGAGTTAAATCAATTTTGTGTGAAAATGACAGGGTCGAGTACAGTCACAGAGATAAGACAAATAGCTACAGCCAAACCCTATAGCGAGCACGGGTATAGCTAGGACCAGCTTAATACGAGGACATTTCTCGGGTCCCAATTTTTCATCCATACACCTCTCTGTGTATTATGCTTCTCATATAACGAGATCGGCTATAACAAAATTTCGGCTATAGCGAGGTAAATTCCCAGCTTTAGAATAAAGAAAAACAAAGGAAATTGACCCTGTTATAGCGAGCATCCACCTTGGTTTACGTCGACTAGCGAGCGCAACCAATGTTTTGCACTGTAAAATGAACTCCTTCGCAAGAAGTTGATCAACGAGTCTGGCGTGCTACACCACCGCGCGTTGTACACACTTCCTATCACAGCGTGAGGACCCGTGTCAGCTAGTCACTAAACTCCAACACACGTGTTATATTTCAGTGGTGCCAGCTAGCACATGTAACTGGGTGACGTATCCTTCCCGCCCGTTGCACCATTTTCAGTGAAGGAGAAGTTGAAATCATCATTCACTTTAATACATTTTCAAGTCTGCCGTTTCAATTCAGTGAATTATTTACTTAGTAAATATTTGCAAAACTAGAGAAACATTGCAGTAACGGTAGAAATCTTGTTACATTAATATGTAGTCCCATATGCATAAATTTGTGTATGTTTTCATCATGTACTTTTATAGCGAGCAATCGGCTATAGCGAGAAAAAATTGTGGGTCCCGACGTCCTCGTTAGAACAGGGTTTACCTGTAATAGCAGCATTAATTTGTAACGCTTTCAGTATCCATCTCAAAATATCTCAGTACACTGCACTCCCGTTATAACAAACACGGTTATAATGAAATTCCTGTTACAACGAAGTAGAAATTCAGGTCTCAAAAATTATTATCTATATATCTTAATATACTTGCAATGTTTGGTTATAACGTAATTTCAAAACAACGAAGAAAACTGCCGGTCCCGAGAACTTCGTTATAACAGGAGTCACCTGTATATGTACAGAGATTTCTTGCAACGGTACCAAAAGGATAAGCATGCAGTATTGGGAACTGGGGTAACAGCCATAATGTGTCTTGCCATATTACATTACTGTAAGCATGGAATATTTTGCATTGTATCCAAGTGCATTGAGACTGAGAAAATCGGTGATTATGCGCTATATAAGAAATGGACTATTATTATTATTATTATTATTATTGTGGAAATTTTCGTGAATTTTGTGCTTGCAGATGATAGTGCAAAAATGAAAATAAGCAAATATTTCTGCAAATTTAAAATGGTTAAGATTTTGCTGTTCTC
Source organism: Eucidaris tribuloides (assembly GCA_001188425.1). Taxonomy (NCBI): domain Eukaryota; kingdom Metazoa; phylum Echinodermata; class Echinoidea; order Cidaroida; family Cidaridae; genus Eucidaris; species Eucidaris tribuloides. Next base: position 35,824 of record JZLH01S0250303.1, read on the forward strand.
GTTTGTTGTTCGGATTTGGTTTGGACAGTGTATGCATGCATGACTGGATAATAGGTAGTATTGTGCCTTGTATAGTTACTTGCCCTACTTTGGCTGTCCGTGAAATTAAAAACATGCAAAATTTCACCAAACTCTTGCAGCGCAAAAAATAAATCACGCCAAAATATCCACTCTTACAGCAGTATTTGACCTTTGATTTACTCATGTGACGTCTGACCTCAATATAACACTGTGGTCCCTGTTGGGCATCTACCATCCAAGTTTGATCACGAACGGGTCTAATGGTTGCAAAGTTACCAACCCCAGTAAATACTTGCAGACCTGCATATTTTAACATTTGACCTTCGATCTACATATGCAACCTTTGACCCCCAAATAACATTAAGTCCCAGTAAGGCATCTACCATCAAAGTTTAACTACAAGCAGCCAAATTGTTGCAAAGTTATTCACGTTTCATGAGCGTTATGGACCAATGGACCTACTAAGGATCCCTAAATCTCGCTCCACCTCGATGTCTCAACAAAAACCAAACAAATGGTGATTGTGTACAACAATATTTATAGCATGGAGGGATGGAAACTTTTTATACATTGCTTTTGTATAGTGAGACACACCAATGACTGTGTATACGGGTGAATTTAGCAAACAGCCAATATACCCAGGACATTACACCAAATGCCACCAAGAGTAAGTGCAACACATATCATACAGTGTGTGAATTCAAAATTAAGCTCATTTCAGCAATATTATCTTCAATACTTTATTTCATAAATTTTGAGCACTGAACCTATTTATAGAGTATTCAGTTACTGTATTTAAATTCCCAGTATCTTTGAGGTCTCTCTTTAGAGTATTAGTTACTGTATCTCTAATTAGACAATACAATCCTCATAATTGTATTTTTAATATTTTGCTATGGATTTTTTTTTTCTCAGTGAATTATTTTGCATAGAAGTTCATCACATACCTATTTTCATCTCATACACAAAATAAATGGTTGGTAAAATGGTGTGAATTTTCAGAATGTATCAATTAATGTTATGCAGATAAGCATTGATAGACTAATACCAATAGTGCAATAATGCTACTGCAGTGACTTAGTTCAGTAAGCCTGGAACACACACTAAACAGCAGTTAGTTTTTGTGCAAAACTACTCATCTTCAAATATCCAAGACATGTCCTTCATGGATAACCCAAGGGCATGTGTGTTTCTGGGGAGCTGCAAAAGAGATGCCCTGCCTTTAAACTAAAGAGTACTGAATCAACTTGTAAAGCATAGTAAACTCTTGTACAAAAACAGCTGGATATATATATATATATATATAGTCTAAACAGACTTGATATAAAAAACTGATGAATTTGATTCAAGGCAGTTGTTTTTCAGTCCTCATCGCTATCCTCTGCGAGTACAGTGACTGATGCTCCTCTGGGGTGGGGCTGTGATGTGGGGGGTCTACTCCTCTGAGTGCTGGACTGGGACTGCTGAGACTGTGATGCTCCAAAGAACATAGACTTGAACTGCAAACAACAACAAAATCAGAGAAATTAGTGTCAGTATGATGGTTGATTACATAAAAATACATACATTTATATTGTGCAAAATTCTATATCAATATACAGATCGTATAATTTGACCTCGCACAAGTCAAATTATCACCTGTCTCGAATATTTTTGACTGTCCCAATTTGCTCTTTGTTTTGTCAATAGGAAGTTTTCCTTTTAAGTTTTCTTTTTCTTTTAAAATTCCCTGACTCCTATGAACCGTAGGTTACTGTATCAGAGATAGGCACCAGCCAATACTCCACTACAAGAGCAGGATGGGCCTAACTTTTAAGTACCCACCTCCAGAATATTACAAGATAAAATGCTTAATCTGTTTTGACTCAATATCTACTCAGTGGTTGATTTCTCTTCAGTACATGTAGTGTTGCTTACTTTTTTACTAGGAGGAGTTCCGGGGACGAAATCATAACCCTCATCATCGTTTCCATCAGCATCACCACCATCATTGGTATCATCCACATCCACATCCTGCAAAAGAGAGGACTGGTGTAATCCAACATTGTCATGACTACCAGCACTGGTGTCCTCCTCAAAGTTGGCAAGTAGTGTCCTATTGGGGCTGGTGTGTTCCTGCTGCTGCTCTGGTAGGCGTGTCTGGAGGCGGTCCGACGAGTCGTGGTGACTTTGATTGGCAAGTGACCTCTGGAATCGGCTGCTGAGGGCGGAGTCTAGGGGGATGACGGGACTACCGGTGATGTCATCATTGTCGTTGGTTACAGGAGGAGCTGTGGGGGCGTGGCTTGGTCTTGCCGATGGACTGGGCGTATGATCTGAAGCCAAGTTAAGGACATAATATATATTATTAACACATAAAAGCCACTTTTTCAATACAATAAAACCTAGTATTAATTATCCTTCCAGAGGTTTGCTTGACAGCATGCAATATCGTTAGCATATTACCTGTCCTGTGTATTTTACATTACCCGTATAAATGGAGAAAAAGATTGCAATATTGTAACAATATTCAACTCCCCAAAGCCAATATCGTGCTCTCCTTGCATTATCGCGAGCGTGTGACAACGGTGCACATTAATGTTACGCAATGAAGTGCACGAAGAAATACGCGATAAAGTGCGCAATGAAGTACGCGTGAAGAGAGCGATAAAGTGCGTAAGTTTGAAATGCCAATACAGAGCTAGATTTACATGCATTTATCGATAAATTAATTGCAAATATTGCAACTTATTCTTGTACATTTCCCAAAATTTGTATGTATAACAATAACATTGGATTTCTTTCACGGTATATCGTATATATCATTCATCAGCATGAATATTGCACTCATCTTCGACTCATGCAATATGCTGCTTTCTGAATGCAATATCTACAATATACCACTCAGGTGCATCCAATATTATTTAACTATTTATCGAAATTATACACTGCCTTCAATAACAATATATTTTACTTGTTTTCATATCTTATAAATGGATTATCAAATCAGGAGTGGTCATTAAAAGTTCCATAGTTGTAGCATGTGTATCAATATGCACAGATAATTGATTTGATTTTACTACATTTTTTTACACACAAAGCAAACAATTTTTGAACCCATAATGTGAAAGGTAAATAAACATACCATTCTTTAATTATTCTACTGATGCAATAATTATTAATTATTCCTAATAATCCGCAGTAGCCTGCTACCTAGGTAGATAAGAACCTAAAATTAACACTTAGGTCATCGGGCATTCTTGGTTGGTCCAGTGGTAATGATGCCTGTCTAATAATCAAGAGGGCATGGGTTCAAATCCCTACCTGAGTCCGCCTGCAATTTTTTTTTTTCCACAGTGACTTGTAATGCACATTATTAGTTTAGTGTCTATCCGGCATCATGAAAGGCAAATAAAAATACCATTCTTTAATAATTCTACCGATAACAAAATTATAAATTATTCAGAATGTTTATTGTTCCAATTTTCTATCTCTTTTTCAAAAAAATAGAATGTATATTGCCAAGCTGACTTAACTACATACCTTGCCTTGTGGTGTCATGGGTACTATTCTCATGCCTACTAAGGATGTCCAGCATTAAATCATCCGGAAATTCCTCCTCTTCCTCCAGTCTGGTGTTGGTCCTGGAAAAAATAATAGCAAGTATGAATGACACAAATAACAGTTGGTTGTCACGTTCAGCTCAGTGTTAACCCTTATCACATCAACAGGGTTCCCAGCATTTCAAGAAAACAAAATTCCCTGATTTTCCCCTGATGAAGTCTTAAAATTCCATGATAATTATTTCTACTCATTTCCAGTTTTACATGTTTTCTATGTTGTTGCAGTCAACTATTTGCAGTATGAAACACTGTAATCTAAAACTCAATCAAAATTCCCTGACTTTTCCCTGATTTCAGGCATTTCTATCATTCCCTGACTTTTCCCTGACTGGAAAAAAGTAAAATAATTTTCCCTGACTTCCCTGATTGGCTGGGAACCCTGATCAAGCAATAATTTTTTTTTTTTTTTTTTACTAAATGTAACATTGAGCAACTTTTGGAGTGTACCTTAAAGGGGCTGAATCGTGGCCATCGACCGGCCTGATGAGAACAAAACTCGGGGCCATCACCCGGTTCGCTAGCTCCACTTCGAGTTACATACTGTATACGAGGTGGAGTGTTTATTTTGTTGCAGTACTCAGCGGACAGCGATGGACGCGCACGCTAATACAAAAGAGCCCGAATAATCAATTCGGCACGTTTCGGTAAGTTTGGGAGGTCCTCCGCTCATTTTGCTGCTTCTCATTGGCCGTACTAAATACTGGATCGGCCAGTGCGCTGCTGCGTACATCGAACTGGTTTCGCAACACATCAACACCCACGCGTGCATACCTTTAAAAGTTTAAACAGCTGTAGCCAGAGCTGCCAATTTTCATCAATGCCTTTCAGTAATTTCTTGGCTAAAAATCTGTGTAATTTTGTCATTTTTAAAAAATCAAAACCAGTAATCATCAGTACTGAAAATCAGTACCCATTGGCAGCTCTGTGTAAGCCTTTTGGTGTGCACATCAGGGATGTCAGGGGGGGGGGGGTGGGGATAAGCACTCCTCACTAGTCATACTGTAAGGTGGACTTTTTTCTTTTTTATTTTTGGTTTGTTAAATTGTCAGGTCTGAGCAAAAGATTCTGTGGGATTCACCCCCAGGTACACCCCTGCATTGAAAAGGTTCCAGTGATGTCCCTGATGCACACTGGACAACAGTTGTAGATAAAAGAAAATGCTTTGCAACTATACGTAATAATACTCTAAATGTTGTGAAGCTTTTGAAATTAGAGTGAAATGTGTGAAGTTGCTTATTTCGAAAATGTAGCTTGCTCTCCATACTGAGAGCAATATACATACACCACATTTCATGAGCACTGCTTGAAAAATGCGGAAATAGTATGATCCAAAATATTTTCTCCTGATCTTCTGACATTATATGCTACTACCATGGGAATGCAGTTTCTGTCACATTAAAAAAAAATGTCTTGCACATCTTCACTCTAAGACCAATGTATATGCCAAATTTCAAGAGCATTCCTCAAAAACTGAGAAAGTAGTTCGATCTGCAAAAGATTTCCAACCAACCGACTGATTGCCCAACTGTACGCTGATTCTTATATACCGCTTTATATTTATTTGGTGGAGGTGTACAATTAGAAAAATACCACTTTTAGGAGCATTTTCATGAGTGCTGTTCCTCTTCTATGTTAAAGTGCAATAAGAAATTAATTTTTTTGTCATGCTTTCTATAATTCTTAGAACACGTATTTTAACAGTATTATTTGCGGTGAAAATCTGAGCCAGCAACACAGTAAGAGTTCTCCTAGTTACACTTCAAAGTTCTCAAACTACACTGTATTTAATTTCTATACATCTAGAGAAGGAAATCAAAAAAACTCCTTTGGTGGTTTCTTTTTAATAGGAATGAAATTGACCAGACACAATAAATGCAGGTTTCCTATTGGACAATAAGTGACCTTTGACCCCATACCCATCAGGGAAATAATGAATTCAGGTATCCTACTGGACAATAAGTGTCCTTTGACCCTCATACCTGTTTGGAAGTCCATTAGGTACTCTTCCTCCAGGTGGTGGTCTGTCCCCACTCATGTCCACCCTCCTTTGGCCAGGTGTTGTCAGAGAGCTGGCTGAAGATCTGAGTGACAGGTCAAACAAGATGATATTGGGTGATCTCAAGTTTCAGATTAATGATCATAATAATAAAATCCACCTATACAGGAGCTCACGGCACAGATACATAAAATCCCACTTGAAACATAACACACTTAGAAACTAATAAAGTGAGATTCATAGTTCAAAAGTTTTCAGAACAGATGTAAATTGAGTTAAGGAGGCAGTCGGTTTCATTTCTTCCTGTGATTTGTTCCACATTTGGTACAGCAGATTAAAAAAGACCTTGTTCCCAAAGATCTTTTGCAACAAAATAAGTGGAAAGAAATTGGTTGCTGGACAAAAGAGGCAGGTTAGGCTGATAAAGTTTAAACAATTCCATTAAATATGCTACAGCAATTCCGTGGCTTCAACGGTAGATAAAAAGATTTTTTTTTCAGGTCAACTTCAACACCAGGCCTGATTTCAAGTTCTATGTTCCAGCCAGTCTTGTTTTTATTATCATCATTGACACTAAATTTCAACAACAAACTTGACATCAGTCATTCACTGACAAAAGACTTCCAACCTCCATATCCAGACAACTCTCCTGGGAACGACTCCCACCTGACAACTCCCCCGGAAGAGAACTCTCCGGTAGAATGAGTCCCCCAGAGGACAACTCCCCAAGGACAACTCAGATTTTAAAAATTGAACATGTTAAACTCCTTTGCTGGATTTGTCCACCAGGGGTGTTGTACTCCTGGGGAGCTGTCCCTTGGGAAGTGGTCCTCTGGGGGAGTGGTCCTCTAAGGGAGTGGTCCTCTAGGGGAGTGGTCCTCTAGGGGAGTGGTCCTCTAAGGGAGTGGTCCTCTAGGGGAGTGGTCCTCCAGGGGAGTGGTCCTCTAGGGGAGTGGTCCTCTAGGGAAGTGGTCCTCTAAGGGAGTGGTCCTCTAGGGAAGTGGTCCTCTAGGGGAGTGGTCCTCTAGGGAAGTGGTCCTCTAGGGGAGTGGTCCTCTAGGGGAGTGGTCCTCTAGGGGAGTGGTCCTCTAGGGGAGTGGTCCTCTAGGGAAGTGGTCCTCTAGAAGAGTGGTCCTCTAGGGGAGTGGTCCTTTGAGGGAGTAGTCAGGTGGGAGTCATCCACAAAGGGGTGGTCTTCCATGGGGACTGTCTCCACAGGAGTAATCCTCTGGGGGAGCTATCCTTTGGGGAAGTGGTCCTCCAGAAGAGTTGTCCTTCGGAGGCCCTAGAACCCTTACCTTGGCTTTGCTGTGGTCCTGGGTCTCTTGTGTGCCGTCGTGGGTGTGGTCTGGTTAGGCCTGGTCTGTTGGGAGGCTGTCATCTGGCTGTTAGTGACCTCAGCCAGGGTTGCTAGGACGAAGGTGGCCTCCACGGTCTGGTCACTCTCAATGGAGAAGATGATGGGTCTAGGCAGAAGAAAGACATGATGCATTATTCGGTGACATAAATGGTACCCTGGGGTACCAAACAGAAATCTGCCATATTGTTGAATTTTCTGCATCTTTCAGTGCTGTACACTGGGTTACAAAACTGTCTAAAACTCATTTTTTTTGGCGTTTTTTTTCAATATTGAATAACTCTTATTGTGCGAAATGTTTGGTTCAGTGGTCTTTTACAAGAGTACAGACCTTAAAAATACCAACTTCAACATTATTGTCAGTTTATGTTTATATATATTGTGCACCGAGGTAACGCCCGCACCGTTACTATACAATTCTCCTGCTTATTGACATCATTACGAATTTGTAAAATACCAAAGATGGGACTACGAAAAGATACAATAATTTGCCTTGTCCTACAGTCTCTATATTTCAGAACATTACAAATGTATAAGTAGCTTACTTGCCAGTGGACTCAAACTGGAACGTAACTGGTAGCCCAGCTGCATCAGAAAATGACAAGATAGCCTGGAAAGGAAAGGATACCAAAACAAAATCCTAAAAATAAATCATCATCATCCTAATATTTACTTCTACCACCATTATCATCATCATCATCATAGTTACCTTAACTACCACCATCACATCATCATCATCATCATCATCATCATCATAATCATCACAATCATCAAATGCTTAAGATTTCACATCCTGTACCCACGGGATTTGGAATCAGCATTTTACATATTGACAAGAAACTGTCAAAAAATGCAAGTTGTATCTATACGGCAAAACAAGGTTGACATGTAAACCCTATGGGACCTATCCTAGATTAATACCATATTTTGTGAAAGATTGAGGAAAAACTTTTCGGATTGACCAAAACTACTTCGGCTTTAACAAATAACCAGCACTATTGTCATTACCATTATCTCTTCATTCACCTTACATTAGTACCAACAGCGCAACAGTCTCTTCTCAATTAGCAGAAATTATAAAGTAACAGTGTCAGTTGCAATGCATTTAACAACACCACATTTCACAATACTTGTAGAATTATCAATACCCACCCTGAGTTCTTTCAGGCAAAAAGTGACATCTGTATCAACCCCAATGCTATAGTCATTAAACTCCTCAGGCACCAGGTGGAGTTCAGAGTGCACGACTCGACTAGGATCTAAGAAGTGATGAGAAATTAGAAGAGTTTGAAAGTTCCGTAATGGATCTCAGTTCAAGATAACATCAGCACTCAGATGATTTTATCTGTGTATACAGGGTGACCCAGAAAAAAACAGAATAGCTTACATTTACAGTTATTTCCCAACATTAATTGCGCATTTTGCATTTAGACATCTGATAGAACTGATAGTTATTCGTGATAGAAGATCATACTTACTTTTTTTTTATTGAGGGGGGGGGGGGGGGGGTTGGGTACTTATTCTATTAGTTTTTTTTTTTTGAACCAGTTTAGACTTGGAATGCACATACCAGTTTACATGTAATTTCTATTGAACGCCATCAATAAAATGCCTCATTACTGCTAGAAAAGCTTAAATGCACTGCTTTGCAAAACTATCTCTAAAATGAAAACTACTGAATGAAAGTGCTGTAATGCTCAGAAAAGAAGACGCTATCAGATGAACAGGAAAAATAGTTAATTTCTTGGATAAGGTAGGGGGAAAAAAAATCACCATATTTGTTCAATTTAGTGTTCTGTTTTTTCCTGGGCCACACTGTATATGGTAATTTTGCTCACAAATGCTAACCACACAAAGTATCAATGAAATTATACTAAAAAGAACACAAACATTCTTAGGCATTACAATATGCATCATTCCATACAAAACCTACAGTATTTAACAAATAGCATGTTTATCTCAAAATCATTACTGCTTCATGAAAATGTCAGCACTGAATATTGATAATTTGGTTTAAATAAACTAGTTCACTTACAAAAAATGATACGATGTTCTACTTATTGAATTTGAAAGTATATACAGGTAAGATACTGAATGATAAAACATAAAACTTTATTATCTTAATATTTAACTTTATATTATCTTTTCTTTCAGGAAGGAGTCAGGAATTATATCCACTGGGAGGTTTATCAATAAAATACGTAGTGTGTACAAATGTATGTATCTATTTACTTACGATCCAGTTTTGGCTGGCAAAAACGGCAAAACCTCCTGGACACTTAGAAATAGAGGACAAAATGCCCGGATTGGTGGGACTTATGTTATGAGACTGGGGATTGTTAAACTTGGGTTAAAGTTTGCATTGATTACAGATAATTGAAAGAAAAACAATGATAAAGCCATAGAACCGAGTAATTTTTTTTAATGTATTTCAGAGTTTGCAAATTTCTTGCAGGGTACAATAACAGGTTGGAATATGTCCAAATGCTCCAAATTTATGTTAATTTTGTATTTGTCTGATTAATTTGGCCCAACCACTGAAAGTAATGTAAAATTTAATGCAATTTTTCAGGCCATCTATAGAATCCACTGGAAAAGTGTGGAAGGAAAGGGTATATTCGCCAGTTTTTGCCAAAAAGGTGGCAAAAACGTATTTTTGCTGTGACGGGAAAAAGAAAGAAAAAAAAATCAAATTTTAGGCCTTCCATAGAATCCACTGGAATAGTGTGAAAAGAAAGGATATATTTGCCAGTTTTAGACAAAAAGATGGCAAATGGTATTTTTGGCAGGACAGGAAAAAACATATTAAAGTGATAGGCTAACATTGTGGAGCTTCAATTTGAAAAATTGTCAAACTTTGATATCTGAGCTACATAGTAGTATTCAAATGGGCAAATAAACACCCTAGAACACAAAAGTTTGGAAAGTTATGCTGCCAATGGTAAGGTATGCATGAATAAACAATTTCTACTCAGGTGGATGACAAAATAGCCTAGATCTGCACACAGTAAATCTATGGGAGGAAATGGGCAGGTGAATCCGGTCAATTTGAATGCTTGTAGATTTTCACTTTTTTTAAAGCACTAAATCATCATTTTGAAATACAAATTTTTCCTAGCTTCATTTTTAGACCTTATCAAAGACACTTGGAGCGTGGAGGATTATGTAGCTCACATTTTTAAAACTGTGGTAAATGTTAGCCAGTGGCTCTTAACCTGCGAAAAAACCTCTAAGCCTGCATTGCATACCTGGCTCATCATCCACATAGTTCTTGAATCCCAGCCTGGATGGGTTGACGGACAGGGTGACTTCCTCCTGGGAGACCTGGAAGCTGGCTACAGCCTCAGCTAACAACCTGGGGAACGATTAGAGGTGGCCAAATTTGATCTAAACCTCATTCGATTATCGTGGAAAAAACATCGTCGATAACACGATTTATCGCCTGAGTTGAAAAACAGATTTGTGATGAACAAGATAAATCTGTTGTAGGCTTAAATTGACAGAGCACTCTTTAGGGCTGTTATCAAAATGTGGTCAAAATAATGTTGCTTTCTGTAGACCCTTTTGTTACTAGATCTGGAGATTTGTGGTGCCGACTGTTTATAAGTGGCATTTTGGTTGGCAGGGTGTGGACAGATTTGTTGACAAAATACTAAATGCACCACTACTCTTACAACACCACAAGTTTGATAGCTGAACAGCATGGAGGTCTCTCATATTACTCCTACCTCCCTGTTTTTCTCTCTCGCGTGCAGAATATTCTTAGCTATGGGGAATTCTTGGTCCTTCCCACTGCAGTGCATGCATTTACCCCATTAGGTTTTCATAATCGACGGTATTTTGTACCATATCCTGCCTCTGGTGATATTTTGAAATAATCATGAGATCATTATTGTGTATTCAATATTTTTTCAACATCGACTAATTTCGATATCCAAACATCGGCCAGCCCTAGTAACAATCAGTAATCATCACCGTTATAACCAAGACCACAGGTTCCATGACCGAGGACACCACAAAACACAACCTTTCCATAGCATGTACAGGTGAACCAGACTGAGACTGAGACTGAGACTGAGGCCACCAGAAATTACCAGTGCTGTTGTCGAATAGAAAATTTAGTCGACATATTGCCTCAAATATTTAGCCGACATAGACAGCTGTTGACAAAACAACGGTCAGATAAACTGCGACACTGAATTTATAAGACAGTCATTCCCCACTGGTACCTATTCATGTTTGGATACACCTGTATTGTGGCTATACTGCAGGGGATAATTAACCTGTCAGGGGGCCCCAATGTTGATTGACATTGCTATTGAAAGCAACATGTGGAATGTTGAACTTTGGACTTTCAAGTACCTGGCTCACAACCAGGCCTGCCAAGCTTAGCTTCACCACATCATTAATTCTGGGAACGAAGATTCTTTGGTGTATGTAACACTCAGAACAATGGTTATTAGTTTCCATAAACTTTAGCAAGCGTGGGAAAGAAAAAAAATACTTGCTTTGAGAAATGACTGCCTGCCAAGATGACACTTTTGAGTCCTGATTTATTACTTTGATAAAGGGTTGATACCCTGTACGTTGTTGTAGATATAATAGAATCTCTGTCGACATATTGTCTTTCAGTCGACAAGCTTGTCAACAGAAGACCTGTCGATGACGGCACTAGAAATTACAGTCTCAGAAAAAACACTGTTAATCACTGACAGATCTTATGGAAAATGGGATTAAAGGGAGAAAGGACCAACCTCAAACACAATACCTACAAGTTCCCACCTTCATATTTGTGTGAAGAACATATAAAATGACATGACCTGCAAAAAATTACCCCCAAATAACGTGCACACATATGCAAAAAGAGTGGATTTGGGTATTGATATTTTTAATCTTGCCTGCTATGAATTCCTCTTGCTGTCAATTACTTACAGTTATTCAATCAAAGAATCCATCTCGTGATATGTATGGTATGTCGGTGTATTGTATTACCGGACACTTTTTATTTGGATGCAGAATTCACACAATAAACTTGATTGATTTTCTTGAAAATCATATTTTTTTAAAAATTCATTCAAATGTCTATATTAATATTTCAACAAAAAGGAAAAAAGTCACTTGATTAATCTGACGAAATCGGCAGTTGAACTAACCCCTTCAAAAATTTTCTTTATTTCGCGGCGATGAAAATCGACCTGTATTGCCGGACACCGTGTTATGTCTATGGCAAAACGCAAAAGTCGCGCGAGAAGAAAATACACGGAAAACAATAGCAAAATGACATTCTCAAAACAAGCTTGACAGCCATTCACTTTGCACAGGCATTAGGAAAATTGGATTATTTCATGAAAAAGGCATGTATTTGTCATAGATGTGTAAATTTTCTAAGGTTTTTTTTTGTATATATGACGCGTAATAGATTTCTTGATCACCCTACTCGACTCGCACATTCGATACGCGTAGTCCTGCGCGTAGAACGTGCGTTCGGTAATACAATAGTGTCCGGTAATACCATGCGTGGGCATACTTGTAAACATTCTCATTATGTCAGTTACTAAAGCCACCATAAACTGGCCTCAAGGCCAGCGCCTTGCATACAAATACAAAATATTGAGGAGTGGGAGGAGACTGCAATCCATCAGAACAAGAACATCCCGTTACCTAAACTCATTTGTACCATACTCCATCTGCCTTTTGAATGATTTGTAAAATTTATCTTGCTATTTTATTTCAAATTCCCCATGGTAAAACAAAAAATCACTCTTAGCTTGCCCATTGAAATTTGTAGCTCACCCTCCCTAAATGTCTTCAAATGTAAGTTAAAATCATATTTGTTCTGTTAATATATATATATATATATATGTATTTGAGTAGAATTAAGTAAACAGGAGTTCAGAAACAGCGCAGCTGAATATATACACATGGTAGCTGCGCTATAGAAATTTATGTTTATTATTATTATTATTATTACCATAAAGACATGGAACCATCCGTATTACCTTGTACTAATTAATCTAGATTCAATAACTTTTTCACTCCCACCCTTAATGATCCTGTGTAATCATTAACGTTTCAGTACACTAGCAACATCACAGTTCAATTACCTATACATTTTCAGGAATTCAAATTTTCCTTTTCTTATAGATACTGCGATAGAGATGAATATTTGAAACGATACTCATGAATATAATGGTGAATATGATGTTATACAGTAGTAGTAATCCAGGTTTTAAATCCGGTTTAGTCCCCAAGCTACGGGGGTGGCCGGATTCACCTCGCACTCACAGAAATCACCTTCACCCCCTCCCTCCACTTTACTCTATTCGGCGCATCCTCCTCCCTCAACCCAACCCTCCTACTCTCCTCCACCACCTGCTTCTTCCATGTCTTCTTCGGTCGCCCCCTTCCCCTCTGGCCAGCCACCTCAAACTCAAGCGCCCTTCTCAAAACATGATCAACATCTCTCCTCAACACATGTCCATACCAACATACTCCGTTCGCCTTCGCCATCTGATCCACCGTCTCTTCTAAACCCGACATCTGCGATCAACACCTCAGTCTTCTTCTGTCCATCACATTCACACCACACATCGCTCTCACCACTTCTTCTCTCAGTCCTTCTCAGAATCCCCATTCATTTTCACTTCAAACACCAGGTTTCCTCCCGTACACATACGATCTCACACAACTCTTTATAACTAAACTCCTTTCATCTTTAGAGGAAATCTTTTCCCATATAAACAACTCTCCAATTCCCTAAACTTCACCCATCCAAATCTTGCCCTTTGCTGTCACAGCTGCCCTGCACCCTCCACTCCACTCACTCTGGTCCCCAAGTATGTAAACCTCCTTCACTGTTTCCCTCATGCACACAACTTTTCAACATGCTTTCCACATCTCTTCTGGTCTTTTCACATTTTCACGCACAAAACCTCTTGCCACTCGGTGCGTCACTCTCTTCATCCTTAGTGCATCTTCCATTGAATCCATTTTCCCACATTTCCCACACAACACTGAATTTGCCTCTACCCTCTTTCCACACATGCCGCATGGGTCATACTTCTTACTCACTGATACTTCCTCTTCTGCTCACTTACCATATTTTTTGTCTTCCTAAGGTTTACCTTCGCAAACCCTTGCTCTCAAAGCATCTTCCATTTCCAGAACTTTTCCCTCATTCCCTCCAACGTCTCACTCATCAAAAACAAATCACATCAGCATACAACATCTCCGTCATCAAAACCTTCTTTGCATTTCTCTGTAACCACATCATCACCAATTGAAAAATCAGAGTGGCGATAACACAGAACCTTGATGCACTCCCACTGTTCACCTCAAATTCCTCAGAAACTCTGACCCAACTCTAACTCTTGTTTTAGCCCCTTCATACAAACTCAATCATCACTCTGACCATTGCCTCCGGTCCTATACCTTTCTTTCTCATCGCCACTCTATCACCTTCCTTGGCGACTCTAACAAATCGCCTTCTTCGCCAGATCAACATAAACACCATGTACAACTTCTTTCCTTCGCTCTTTGTCTCTTCTGAAGGTCTCCTGAGAATAAATACTCATCCATCGTTTACCCCTCCCTGGCCCATAAAGCCAAACTGCATTCCCGTCCACCCTCACTTATTTCCTAAGTCTATTTTCTAAAACCCTTTCCATTTATCTTCATCCATGATTCCAGCAACTTCACCCCCTATACGCACCACACCACACTCGTTGAATCACCTTTCCCTTTTGAAAATTGGGACACCACGCTCTAGTGTCCATTATCCGGCATCCCTCCTCCATCAAACAACGCTCTCTGAACATCTCTATTCATCACGCCAAATCTCTTCTTCCCGCTTGCACTAATCATCTTCCACACTCATACCGATGGTCCAGCAGCTTACCGGTTTTCATTCTGACCCCATTGCCTTCACCACTTTAATTTCCGACTAACCCTCTCAACCGGCCCTTCTCTCTGCGCTTTCCACCTCTCTGATCCCCTCATTCTCCCATTCAAATTTTCTCCAATATTGCCTTGTTCCACACTCCGCCTCTGTCCTTCTCACTACAATAACCTTCCATTTCTCCCCTCACGATCTGTTCCCCTCCACATTCCTTTCCCTCCCTTCTCATAGCTTTTATATCCCCCATACACCTATTCGGACTTCTCCTCCAAATCCTCAACTCCTTCTTAGCCTGCCTCCCTCATGGCTCTTGCCACCACCTTTTTCGCTGATTTCATGTTTTTGCTACTTTGCTTTGTTTCTCTAACATTTTTAAGCAATTCTTACGCGCATCCTTCTTTTCTTGTAATCGCCTCCTTTTCACTCCTCATTCCCCACATGTGTCTTCTCTAATCTCTCCTGCCCTTTCGTTTTCCGCACCGTTTCGTCACATGCCTGTAACACTCCTGGTTTGAAAACACCCCACAGATCTAGTTGCCACCCTCCCCTCAAAACTCTTTCTTACCTCTTCCTCCTTTAACCTCCACACTCTCTCCTCTCCACCATCACCTTCTCACCACCTTCCTCACCTTCTTATTTTTCCACATCTACAACAAGCAAAACTATGTTGAGTTCTCCTGGTATTATCCTTTCACATCTCTCAAAAACCTCCTGTGACCACTTACCTACTAGTACAAAGTCTCAGTTTTGTTTCCCCCTGAGTTGAAGGTACTTTCCTCTTGTCATCCTTCTGAACCAAGTATTGCACGCACATTTCCTATCTCATCACAAAACTCCGTAACATCTATTTTCCCTCTCCCCCACCCCCCCCCCCATCCCCCCCCTCCCCCCCCCCCCCCCCTCCCCCGTCCCGCCCCTCACCCCGCCCCCCTCTCCCCCCCCCTCACCCCCCCCCCACCCCCTCCTCCCCCCCCCCCAACCCCCCCCCCCCCCCCCCCCCCCCCCCCCCCCCCCGCCCCCCCCCCACCCTCCCCCCCCCCCCCCCCACCCCCCCCCCCCCCCCCCCCTCTCCCCACGCCTCCCACCCCCCCTCCCCCCCCAAATTTTCTTTCCCCGATCCAAATCCTCCAATGTACCCTTCAAAATCCGTCAATCGTCTTTCCCATGTGTCCAATTAAATGCCCCACTACACAAAAAACTCGCCATCTCATCTAAACGTTTCCTTCTCCATATTCGCTCTCCCACTTTGCGGGGCATAACCACATCTCACTCTCACACCTTGTTTCAAAAACCATTACAATCGAATCACTCTATCACTCCTCCTTCTCACCTTCTCCACCTTCTTCACGACAGTTCCTCCTTCACCAGAACTCCCAACTCCCCAATTCCATCACAATTCCTGCCCACCATTAGCTTATACTTTCTTCCTTCCACCCCGTATCGTCCTACATCCTCTTCCCCTCATCTGGACCTCCGCAAACAACACACATCTTCACCCCCCTCTTCCTAAGTTCCTCGCACACCTCAACCCCTTCCCCTTTCAAGCTTTCAAAGTAATGAATAATTACAGTAGTAGTAGTAGTAGTAATGATAATAATAATGATAATGATATGTAAATGTTTATGTTTGTCTACATGTCACATCGATTGTTGTTTGTGTAATGTAATATAATGTAATGTGTTGTGTATTTTGTGTAAAAGCATGTAAACAAAACAAATATCCTGATATGGACGTTAAATGATTGAATCTGAATCTGAATCTGAAAACTGGATACACTGGCTAGCCACATGTTTCAACTGATGGCATTTTCTACTTCTTCCAGTCATGACATTAAAGACATTTCAGACAACATGAAACATGGCTTACTTGGATGGTGCTGTGATGCGATTAGGACACACATCCTTGGAGAACACAGCCTGTAGGGTTTCTGTCTCCTGATACACGAGATTGTAGGTCTTCACAATACCTAGGAGAAAAACAATTCAACCAGTCATACTTTCAAAATGGCTGACATATTTCAGGAACTGAGTAGACCTGACAGATCTTAATCTACATTCCTTAGACAAAATAGCTTAACATAGCAATGAAATGACTTCATCAACTTTTAACTTTTAACATGCCACGGAAATTGCAGCTCTATGGAAATTGTATATATGTGTATTATGTAGTGCATATTTGTTACTTTATCAAGTTAGGTGTTGGTATGTCACTTTCGCATTATTACACTAAAATAGTATGCTATTGCTCACTGTAAAAGAGTATGATAAAAAGTGTTATTTCACTCTTACATTGCAGATGAACATACCTCACTGAATCACTCATAAAATTTGGTTGAATATATTTGTTCATTAAAGAAAGATGTAGCTGGCAAATAACAGAAATGAGTTAAAGATTTTGAGTTAACTGTCAGTTCTTGCCAACCAATCAGATCACACATGCGCTGGCCTTGAACTGACCTGACGTTACCGATGCATGCCGCCCAGCATGTGTTAATTGCACCAGATTAATTTATGCACTTTTTAATCAATAAACTCCTCCCCCTGTAGCTGTTTCTGCAATCTTCTTCTATAGAGAAATTTTGCGCAGACGTAAAATTAACAGAAATTTACTAATGGATAGGGCCTTGCTGAGGCTAAGTTTCACACAGTACCCCTTATTTAGGCTTTCTTTATCACCATGTACCATAATTCTCACAATACTCACAATGTCATATTTTTCTTAACTTATTCCTATTAGTTGCCAGCTACATCTCCTTAATTAATTGTAGTTTGTTTTGTTCTGTTCCGTTGTTTGTTTTGATATAGGATAACCAAGACCGTTCTCACCATGCCTGCAGTGAAGCTTAAACACAAGGCGGCAATCCTTGGTGTCCAGATTGACGTTACACCGATCGACATTCTTCTCAAGACTAGCCAGTGATTTGAAAACTGCTACACAAGACTAGGGAAAATAGGAAACATGAAAATTAGATTTTATTAAAAAAAACCATGTGAATCAGTAAATTATGCAGCGCATAATATATGTCCCCACCAAAAATGTAGATCTGTGGAATGGCATGAATGTTTGTGTGTGACAGTTCCTTCAAGATAAATTTTGAGTAAATATGCATAAATTTGCATGATTGTTGAATTTCAGAATTAAGTGTAGAAGTTTGGAAGCCCCAACAAAGCCCTATCAAATAAACAAAACAGAAACAAAATCTGCTGTGAAATACAGAAGTTATCATTTTTCATTAATTTTGAAATAAATTTGCTCAATTAATGAATTTCAGAATTCTGTGTAGAAGTTGGGAAGCCCCCACCGAGCCCTATCAGATAAGCCAAACAGAAAGAGATTAAATCTTTTCAGATGGAGGAGTATTCTCACTTTCATTGTCACCCTCCATTGAGTTGTTTCATTGTCTCCCTGAGAGTTGACATGATTGGGAGAAGTCAAAATTGCCTCAAAAAACCAAATAGGTTGAAACATATACCAATGTATACGCCAGCTGGAATGTATCTCCTGGAGTGGAAGGATTCGTCTTGGATTTGTTAACTTGTGGAGAAACCAATGTTCACTAACCAGTATTGAATTATTCAAGTGCCCCAATAGAAATTGATCCTGTACAAGCTACACATCAACGCATCTGTCACAATGAATCCTGATGGTATTGGTTTAAAAAGTAATAAACATTTGACCATGAAATTGAGACTGCAGAAGCCTTGAATATTGTTCTTGATTCTAAAGTAACCTTTTCCCCAAAAGTAAGGAGTTTTCCTATCCTGCTTTTTGCCTTTAAGGGTTAAATCTTTTCACATGAAGTATTCTCACTTTCATTGTCACCCTCCATCGGGTGGTTTCATCATCTCCCTGAGTGTTCTGAGAGGCATCGTTGGATCCATCCTCGTAACGCAGGAAGAAGCTTGGACTGAACAGGAAACAGGCGTAGGCTGACCGTGATGAATTCACTGCACGAAGTGCCAACTGAATACACACACAAAAAAACAATATAAATAATGAGCTGTACCATTTTAAACCTCTTTGCTTTCCAGCACCTTGCACTTAGAATTTCAATGTGTTACGCATTATGTATCAAATCTGGGGCCTCTTGCATAATACGTTGCATTTGTCATTTAAACAGACTGAGGTCTCTGACAAGGAATTAAGTCACATGATGGTACAAAAAATGTGTCAAGCTATCTATTTCAGGTTCCCTCAGTATCATCATGGTAGTTATTCAATCTAGGAGAGTTTCCTGATAACTGATTTAGCCACCGAACGATATGTCAATACTACTGAATCTGTGTTATTGACAATATCCGACCATCATTCACGTAATTAAAATGCAAGTATGTAAATATGTATTTATGATTGCCATCATGAATGACGGAAGGTAAGCTACATGTAGTTAGCTGGCAGATATTAAGATTCATTGCATTTCAGAAATTTGCCAGGTCAAACATTGAGAAATGTTCCACTCTTCAAGTGATTGATGACTGATTTATGACAAGCTAATCATTCAGGACACCACGAGGAATGTGAATACAGTACTTGAAAAAGAACGTAATGTGTAATTTATTCCATTCAAAGTTTGAATTTCAAACCCCAAATAGGAGTGATAGCATCTGTAACTCACCCCTGTATCTAGTGGCTCCATGTACAAATCTTCACCAATCTTGGACAGACAATGGATGGCTCGTCCAAATACTGTAAAGCACAAACATAAAAAAGAGAACACACATATTTTATCTAATGTCTCCGGTATGTCTCCCTCACAAAGTCGTACCTATAGATTAGACCGAAAAATGTGTCTCTTTTGATGTGCGGGTGTTTTCTTCATTGAGATATTTTTTCACACTTTAGTTTATTACATAAATAGCCATCATGACACTGGGATGGATCCCTGCATTCAAATTACTCTGTACACAGACACATGACAGAGACATGACAATCATGGCCAAAGTGCATCAAAATAACGCCCACACTGTAATTCTGAAGTCGGCCTTGTTATTAGGCGACGTATGGAGCTTTCAACAACACAGTCCATTGACAGGAGTTACGGTGAACAGATGAGCTCTAACAGTAATGACCATTATTATTATTATTAATTTATTATTATTATTCCATCACTTATACTGCGCTTTTCCCACTTAGTGCCCAAAGCGCTTACAATTGGATATACAACTATGTATCTTAAAACTACAACTGCCTAAAAGCATGGGTTATTTAGCTGCCTTTATTTTGAAAATAGTGGTATTGATGAAGACTGTCTCTTATTGTAAGTGGCCAAATCATTCCAGTATTTAGAAGCTGACACAGTATAATGTTCTATTCACCGGCTAATGGCGGTAACTGGAATCTATGTGAGACGGAGAGGGTCACTAGCTGACCTAAGTGATCTGCGTGGGGTGTATAATAAATTCAGACAATTGCGTAAGTACTCTGGAGCCTGGTTATTGGAGTGTTCTGTAGACAAACAAGAGAGTTTGAAATTATTCTCTGTTTCAAGGGAAGCAGGTGTAGTGTGAGTTCAGAAGTGGTTTGAGAGGGTGCATCACGAGAAACTTGCAGAATTAATCGTGCCGCCCAATTTTGTAATGTTGAACACGAGTCAACATTGATTAGAGTGGAATTGGAAGAAAGAAGCGCCTTTGCCAATAATCATACGGCAGACAGAACTAAAGAACGAACAGCATTGTGACAGGCAGACTGCGTCAACTAAACCTTCTGATACTAGAAACATATTCCTTAAATAAAGGTAAACTAGTACTTACAGATGTCAGAGATATTGTGGGCATGCATGCAAGAATCAAATATAACACCAAGGTTTCTTATTGATTCTGAATGGCTAATGAGTGTGCCACCCACATCCAATTGGACATTTGGAAGACTGCGCAGGTTGTGAGCAGAAGCAGCAACAAAGAATTCAGTCTTTGAATTATTCAATTTTGACTTATTCACTACCATCCACTGTCTTATATCTAATATACAATTCTGAAGTTTAGCAAGTGCATTATCGAGAGCTCCAGGAGTCTTAGGATCAAAAGAAATATATAACTGTATGTCTTCAGCGTAAAGATGATAATTGATACTGTGATATCGGATGATGTCACCAACAGGAAGAGTATTGCGTATCCTATGGGTCCTACTATTGACCCCTGAGGGAGTCCAAATTCTAGAGTTGTGGGACTTGACAATGTGCCACCAATATCAACTTGTGAAGACCATCCAGACAGGTATGACTGCAACCAAGACAAAACTGTTGACCTAACACCTATTCTATTAAATAAATGAGATATGAAAATTACTGTTTGACCAGGGAGATGGGACTGTCTGTTATGGCACAAATTGTTGCTGGCGACTATTTTGAGAAGGTGGCAATAATTTGTGCCATCAGGTTCAGTTGCACAAATTGTCACCGGCAATTATTTGTGACGCCCTTGTTTATTCCAAGTTTTTTGCCTCCCTGGCCTGTCAACAATTTGTGCCATGAAAACAGAACCTAGTGGCAAATTGTCGCCAACGTCAAAAATTTTCCCCAGACGCTGAGGAGCTGAAGGATGGTCCTGCGACGATTGCCAAGCTACAGGGTAGTACAGCATCTTTTGCTCTGTACTAGATCGAACATCCGTATTAGTGTAGTTGCCAATCTGTGTGATTGTTTTGTGTTACCTGAACTGTTTTATCGACTTCAGCTTGGAAATATGAGTCGTAGTTGTAATCATTGATATTTTTTCTTCTTACGTGTAATTCACCTTAATTTATATTTTCCTGAAGTAGAAAATATCTCTAAAACATTGTTTATTTCTTGCCTCCGTCAACGGCGACATCAAATACGTGTGGTTTGTTTGTCACCATACCTGTTAGTTCAATGCAACTGTGTGTGGCACTGTGCAGTGCGCACACTGTATAAACCCTACGGCAAAACTGTTAGGTGCACATAACATGTAAAGAATAGCCATTGCGCAATCGATCCATCGCGATCGGGCTAATTCATAATACATGGATAATCACACATTCGCCTCTGGTGGTGGTATATTAACAGCCAGTTTTGCAATATTTGTTTAATCCAATGTTACCAAAAACCCTTCCGATTTAAATTTGGTATTTTGTGCATTTTGGGATGATGTTTGGATAGATCAACATTAATACTTAACGTCCGTATTGGTATAGTCACCACTTTGTGTGAATGTTTTTTGTTACCTTCTACTTCAGCCTGGAAATAGGAGTCCTAGTTGTACTCATTGATATTTTCTCTTCCTAATCCACCTTCATATCTCCTGGAAGTCGAAAATATTTCCAGAACATTGTTTTATTTCTTGCCTCCATTAATGGCGACATTATGTTCGGTTTGGTAGGTCGCCGCCGCGTATTATGTCAATGCAACTTGCGCATACCATGTAAAGAATAGCCAATGCGCAATCAATCAATCACGATCGGGCTCATTCACAATACATGTGTTTGCCACTGCATTTTTTTTGTGTGTGTGTTAAATCACCAGTTTTGCAATATTTGTTTTTGCCAATACCTCTTTTGATTTATGATAATTGAAATTTAGTATTTTGTGCAAAGATGTTTGGATAATACTTTAATAGCGGTCTAACAGTTAGTTAAAATGTGCTGAAAAATTTGAGTGCAAGTCAGCCAAATTTGTTGCATCGCATGCGCAAACATGAGTGTGTATGACCAATGGCTGAACAGCTACTGGGCAGTACAGACGACATCGCGATCTGAAACATCGCGATCTAATTCATTGGTGTGAACAATTTTCCGTTAAGGATTTTTGATTGGATTTGGATGCTTAATAATATTCTAACTCATATCATTAACTGACAGGTAATATGCACTGATTTTGACAGAAGCAAATACTTTATCACCACCAGGACAGCGACATGCATGGCGACAATGCCAGGCATAACGGACGTTAGATAGAAATTAATAGAATCTAACGTACGTTAATAGATCTAGTAAAAGAAAAAAGAAAAAGACTTTCACGCGTTTTTTTTACGTGCATTCGCATTCCAATCAATCCTGCATTGCATTGAGACGAGGAAAATGATTGCCGAGCTATGGGGATGGGGTGGTACAGCATATTTTGCCCTGTACTACCCCATAGATTGCCCCAGCCAGCATTGTGCTGCGCATTCAGTCACAATCTACTATGAAGTGTACAACCATGACAAACACCAAACTCAGAACATGGGACTGTGTACAGATCTACTTCGTTATAAACAAATGAACGGACGATTAATACACGATTACCAACGAAATATAATTTGAAATAATATTGCAAAGAACTGTAATATACCTTTGACATTGCTTCCTGGAATTATACACTTCATTGTCAAGGAAAATAATATTCTGAAATCACATAGTCAACCATTCACGTTCACCGCTCAAACATTTTCCCAAACGTCTGTGTTAGATACATTTTGATTGGCCAATCCCATCATATCTGCATATATTCATCCAATTGGCTTGGTTGTTCTGAACGGAAATATGACGGGGCGTAAACACGGGTCACATGTCACAACGCAAGCGTAATTTTGGTGATTGTCGGTGTTTAATTTCGGGAAATTGTCACATAGAATATAAAGGAAAATGGTAATTTAGATATGATAACCGAACATGTGAATTGATGTATTTGTGCTTATCATCGTTTACGCAGTTTTTTTTAGTACTTTGCGTATTTAAGTTTGTGAGGAGGAAGGCCTTATCCAATTCTGTATTCGACATTTGCATATCCGCCGTAGTCCCACGCGTAGAGTTTTTTGTAACGTACATTAAAGACAAATTAGCACTCGCACTGTGACGCGGGCATGCGGGATGAGTGTCAGTCATGCTGTACTAGATCTAACTTTAATGTGTGTAGTACAAGGCCACTTCTTAATAGATGTATCAAATAATTTCAGCTTTAGCTTTAATGAATAAATCCATCCACATTAAATTAGGCATGATGAACAGTAGGGGCGCACATCCAATATCGGAGATTATTTCCAATCATGTCGGAGATTATCTCCGATATCGGAGACTATTTAGTGATTTAAAGGGTCATCGACACTTGGCACAAAGAAAATCTCCAATTTTGGAGATTTTTTTCCAAAACATGATCCCGCAGTGGTGGAAAAAATTAGATTTGAATTTGCATAGCCATGGCATAGGGTCACGCAAGGCAGACACTCGTCCACGCTAACGCAGAAAAAATGAGCCCCTTATTTCTCCTAACATTGCCCCTGTTTTGGAATAAAAATGGAACTAAAATCATTTAGGTATAGTAAGAACATAAAATATGAAAGAAATTACCCCTATCTCCAAACCCCGAATTTTCGGGGGGGTTTTCCACGGCGTACCTGGTTGTCTTGGTGAAGGTGTTGAAAATTTTTACCTCGATGCTGCACCCATCATCGATGTTCATCAGTACACATACGGCGTAGCCACAATATTTGACTGGGGATCAGCGAATGAAAACTGCCAGCAGGCTTTTTCAATCGTCTGACTTCTATTTTTCTTTCAAAATCACAATTTTTTTATGATAAAAATCATTTGTAACATAATTTTGAGTAAAAATATTAATTTACATCGAAATATAATTTTTTTACGTATAATTAGTCTTTTATTAATGAAAAATACAATTAAAATAAAATGTTTTAACACTATGAATCTGTGTATCAAATTGTGTAGTCTTTGTTTCAGACTCAAACAGTCTGGGTTGTGAAGTGTTTCACTATTGTCCCCATTGCATTAAGAGTGCTGTATTGTTCTACATGGATAGTTACTACCTGTCCTGGGTAAAAGACTACTTGTCTGCAGGTTGTTTTGACTGGCGATCGTGTGTAGAGGTACTGGGGAAGAAAGGAAGGACAAAATTACGCCGAAAAAAGAAGAGCAAGAAAGTTGTTCACAATTGTAAGTGAACAAGGTGAATAATAACAGCGTAAGTAATACTAATGTGGTAAAGAAATTTTAAAAGAAATAAATGCGTGCGCATAATTTCACCCTACTTCCACGTATGACACAGTTTTACGTGGGTAACATATTTGTTACCCACGATATACGGGGATGCATAGGGTCAATAATGACAAATCATGAATTACATGTAGATCTAAACTGTTATCGATATCATCAGCATTTTGGAGACCATCTCTGAAATTGGAGAGCAGGAAAAAGTCTCCAAGATTAGAGAGTCTCTCCGAGAGTGGAGAGAGTCTCCGATATTTGACGTGCGCCCGTACTGTTTGTGGGATCAAAATTTATGTATTGTACAAAAGCCTTAATTACATTTCAATGTGAAACATTCTTTCGAATGTTTGAATTGTTTGTATATCCTGCAAAGTTGACTTACCGATGCATTCGCTTGTCAGTGAAATCTTTATGGACAACCTTCAGGCGACTTGTGCTTTTGCGCCCACGCACGCTAGTTCAAGCATTGTTATTGAGGTGCAGGTTGCGATTTGTGCCGTGCGCTAATGGATGACTGGTGAGGGTGTCCTGCATTGTAAAGAGAGACGGTCCCTTCAACGATTGCCAAGCTATGGGGTTATACAGCATCTTTTGCTCTGTACTACCCTGTAGTTCTGCGGGTGGGCAAGGCACGCAGTGGGGAGAACGTCTATATTTTTGCACACAAAGTATGTGTGGTTGTTTTTATGCTGTCTTGGCACAAGAATGTACTCTGAAATTCAATATATAAAGAAAAATCATATTGAAATATTGCTCTAAATGGATAGTCTACAAATGACCTAAACATATAATTTGAAAATGAAGGACTCGCCGCTTCATTAAGTTGCATTTTTGAATTTTCCAAAATTGGATAACTGTCCAGTTCTCTGTTTTGGGGACTGGATCATTCAATCCACACAGTGCAAACTTTGGGTTTTTTCCAGTATAGGACGTGTGTGGTCCATACAGCTCTGTTC
Source organism: Eucidaris tribuloides (assembly GCA_001188425.1). Lineage (NCBI taxonomy): Eukaryota > Metazoa > Echinodermata > Echinoidea > Cidaroida > Cidaridae > Eucidaris > Eucidaris tribuloides. The sequence goes on from JZLH01S0250303.1 coordinate 61,592, forward strand.
ATGACCACATGCATAAAGGGGCCACTTGCACAATAAACCACATCAATACCTCCAGGATATTTCTATTACTAATCAAATGCATCACTGAATCCTGACATGTAATCCAACTTCAAATGGACAAGTCCATGTGACCAAAAGTCTGAAAAACTTCGAGCCGGATAAATCTGGCACACCCTGTAGGCCTACATGTGCCATTTCAAAATTCAAGATGTCTAATATACCCAGTAAAATTGTGATTTTTCAATAAATAAAAAACATGAAATGACGTGCAATGAAACATTAAAATAATATCACAATTTGAATTTAATCCTATACATCTTTAAGATACAGAGGAATGTTTTTTTAAATTTGTATGACATTATTGTTACTACAATGGTTCAAAATCACTGTAGCTACATGTATAATAGGCATTTGTCATTAAATGTATAGAGTTTAAACATATACTTATTACATAATTTAAAATAAAATAGTAAAGAACAGAATGCAAAGATAAATGTGGACTAAAATTAGATCAAAGATAAACAAAAACAGTTTAGTGAATGAGGCTGTAAAATCAATGAATTTGCTAGAAGTAATGGTATTTTAATCATGTGCTATTTAGTTGACTAGATTATTGACATTTAACAATTGTTTTTTTGTAATTAAATGTAAGTAAGGTTGATAAAAATTGGTTCTCAATAATATCATTGAAATATTTGTCCGTAATTTAAGTTTACCTGGTATTAACTCGTACACTTTCAGGACAAAGACTAGGTTACTATTGACAGGGCTTGTCTTTGGAGATGTCATGGTTTCGTGAAAGGAAAATTGTCTTCCCTAATATCTCCAAACATCGCTGACAACTTAGGCACTGAAGTTGGCAGGGTTTTGTGCAAGTGGCCCCTGTCTGCAGCCTTCGCACTTACTGCGACAGCCCGCATGCTTCCTTGCAGTCTGTGTGTATTCAACTTAGACAACATGAAAGTATTATCAGTTTGTGTAACTTTGCTCGGAAAAGAGAACATATTCCTGAAATTGTACTTTACCTAAGCGCCACCAAATTTTGTTAAAGCCACTGGCTAACATTTACCACAGTTAAAAAAAAAAAAGTGAGCTATGTAATCCTCCATGCTCCAAGTGTCTTTGATAAGGTCTAAAAATAAAGCCCTGAGAAAATTGTATTTCAAAATGATTATTTAGTGCTTTAAAAAAGTGAAAATCGTAAGTTGACCAGAATCACCTGCCCATTTCCTCCCATTGATTTACAGTGTGTGGATCTAGGTTATATTTTACTCGCCCCGAGTACTAATTGTTTATTCATTCATGTCTTGCCAGTGGCAGCATACATTTGCAAACTTTTGTATTCTAGGGTGTTGACTTGTCCATTCAAGCACTACTATGTAGCTCAGATACCAAAGTTTGACAATTTTTTAGTTTGAAGCTCCGCAATGTTAGCCTATTACTGTAAATTACCGGTGTCTGCTCCCTAAACAGGTTTCTTTCTGCCATCGTATTATTTATTACCGACATATTCTTCATGTTTTTTCTGAAGATTTACTGCACCACCACACAAGCTTTCATGTTAAAAAGTGTTACAATTTCTCTGTGACTTTCTTTTGTATGTACAGCTGGTCTTAGTGCTTGGAGACCTGCACATTCCCCACCGCAAGAGTGGTCTACCTGCAAAATTTAAGAAGCTCCTGGTGCCAGGCAAAATCCAACACATCCTATGCACCGGTAACCTATGCACGAAGGAATCCCAGGATTACCTTAAAACTCTTGCCAGTGACGTACACATAGTTAGAGGAGACTTTGATGAGGTAAGCACAAAGGAAATGGACATATTCTCCCTCTGTTGGCCAATGGGTGTATCTGTACTTTAAAAAATAGTTTTTTTTCCCATTTGACTTTTTTGCCCCCGCCGACGAAGTCTTGAGGGGGCATTAAGCGTTGCACCTGTCCGTCCGTCCCCCTGATGGTTTCCGCACGATAACTTGAAAAATATTTGGTGTGTAGTTAGAGTCATACTAAAATAAACTCAAGTTCGAATTCGAGTCGCAGTCAAACAGGTCAAAGGTCAAAGCTTCATTATATATGCGAATTGGTTTCCGCACAATAACTTGAAAAATATTTGACGGATTTAAAAAAATTTTTGGTGCGTAGGTACATCATACTAAAATACAGCTCAAGTTCGAATTCAGAGTCTGCAGGTCAAAGGTCAAAAGTCACAGCTCATTATATATGCGAATTGGTTTCCGCACAATGACTTGAAAAATATTTGACGAGTTTTAAAAATTTTGGTGTGTAGGTAGATCATACTAAAATACAGGTCGAGTTCGAATTCGAAGTCTGCAGGTCAAAGGTCAAAGGTCACAGCTCATGCAGATTGCTCTCCACATGATTACTCAATAAGAAATGCTTACTGATCGCGTTAAGCGGGAGCATTCGTGTCCTATGGACACACCAAATTTCTAGTTATAGGACAAAAGTTTAATGTAGCCAAATCTCATAATTCATTCGGGTTATACTACTAAGATATTTGGGCCTGTTTTTTAATTTGGCAAACATGTGTATCTGCAGATAGGCATTTTTGCCAAAACAATTACTGGTTTCATGTAATTTATTATTTTGGAAATATGCACTGGCCTAGACAATTACAAGTACCATGTTATTGATTACTATGGCAGAAGGCATTCTACCTAACTAAGAACAATATGTTTCAGGGCATATCTGCAGATCTTTCTGCCAAATAGTCCTGATAAAAGTGATGTGGTACAAAATCGTGTATGTGTATGTGAGTTAAATCGTATTGATAGGACATTTGCCCTGGAGGACAACTCCCCCAGAAGACAACTTCTCCGAGGGCAACTCACCCAAGTTCAAATCAGACTTTTTAGACTGGAAACATTGTTAAAGTCTGCTGGGGGAGTTGTCTTCTATTGGAGCGTACTGTGGGGGAATTGTCCTTCAGGGGAGTTGTCGGGTGAGAGTCATCCCCAGGTGAGTTGTCTTAGAACCACTAATTGAAAATATTTTGACAAGTTTAGACAAAAAAAAATTAGTTGGAAATGAAACAATTTGTAATTTGTATGATTTTCACACATGCAAGGAAAGTATAAAAAGCTTCCAGGTTGATTTTCTTAGTGTTTAGTTACCAGAGTACAGCAGAGATACACTTGTTTTTATGTGGTTTTAATGAAGTTATAAAAAGATGGATGTCTATTTGATGTTATACATATATGTAGCAAAATTGAGCAACATACTGGGAGCAAGAGGTCTGTTCATATATGTTTTTCAAGTGACTTCAGCAAGTTGGTTTATGCAAATATATTAGTGGCAGTAGATAATAAATTTGTAGTTCAGTTGTTTTTTTAGTCCTTTCTTGGAGGGGGTAGAGCCATGGACGTTAGAGAGATATCTTCCTATTTGTACCTAAGTTACCTGGATTAAAGTTCAGTATTTTATCTAGTAGATTATAGTCATGTTCTCATTTTTGTGTCATTTCTTTCTATTTAAATTTGCTAGATTAAAGTTAAACATCAAAATAAAATTTATTAGCAAATGCAATTTCTGTCTCATCACTGATATTGTAATAAATGGGATGATATTCGTCACTCATCATGTTGTTGTAAGTAAATAAATCAGCAACAACAATCACAACAATATATTTATCTGGTACATGTATTCAGAGAACACACATCTGAGGTAAAGATTAGATTAATTACTTGCCCAACAACAAAATTTTTATATCAACAGTTTTCAAACTATCTTCAAACAGATGGTAATCCAAAAATGTCTCTCTGGTACAGAAAAGAGTAGTTGAAAATAACAGAACACTTCATTTTTTACAAAACTTCTACACAATTCATTAAAAAATACTAAAACAGAGATCATTATGTGAAACAATGTTAATTGTTAACCCACTGGAGACTAAGTACGAGATATCTTGTGTTGGGGTCTATGGAGAATGCGTGTTATCTCAAAATTGAATCGTCTCCAACGGGTTAATATTGCAACGCAAGGGGACAGTGATGGAAAAATTCACCTGTTCAAACTGCCAATTCTGCAATTATTTATAAATTTGAGGTGAACTATTCCCAGATATGATGCAGATGTGATATGCTTTCACATGGAAACCAATGAAATGGGAAACTCTGATCTTTAACCATTTCATTTGCTTTTGTTTTGCAGACTGTTTCCTACCCAGAGCAGAAAGTGGTGACCGTCGGTCAGTTTCGTGTGGGCATCTGTCATGGCCACCAGGTGATCCCCTGGGGGGATATCGAGAGTCTGGCCATGGTGCAGAGGCAGCTGGACGTTGACATTCTTATCTCGGGACACACCCACAAATTTGAGGCGTACGAGCATGAAGGCAAATTCTACATCAACCCTGGTTCCGCGACGGGAGCTTACAGTGCTCTCGATACGTGAGTATCAAAGTCAGAAGTCACATTCCAGTTAGAGTTGTAGAACCATGAATTTTCAGAAATTTCCTGGAACTATTGGCAATTTTTTGGAACTTTTGGAAACTTTTTGCATGTTAGCATTTGAATTTCAAAAGTAAAATGGTCATTCATCCAATATCAGAAATGTCATGATATTGAAACATTCCCTTATACAAAGACAAAAGAAGATGTAACAATGTATGGTCAGGCAGTGATTTCATTTAGATTACCATATTTTCCCGCATAAAAGCCGCATGTGCACTTTTGAAGGACATGGACACCCTACCCCCCCCCCCAAAAAAAAAAAAAAAAATACAATACAATTTAAAAAAATATTTCACAAATGAAAACCCTTCTTCCCAACTTCAAATATTTGATGTTGTGTGGCACAATGTTTTGGCTTCTGTGAAGGTGATTAATCAGGGCTGCCAACTCTCATGCAATGAGCATGAGACTCTCGCATTTTGGCCCTTTCTCACACAAAGATTTTGTTTGATTTTCCATACATTTCTATTGATTACACACATTTGGACCTCTCACTTATATCATTGGCCTATGAGAGTCTCACGCAAACGAAATCACTGACATTGGCAACTGTGGATTAATGTCAGGGATTTAAGGATTAATGTGCCATAATAAACTTGGGAGTCGGGGAAACCTGCAGTCATGATCAAACAAAGACGGGATCTGGTTTACAAACAATGGTAGTGTACACGTCATGTGGTGCACTTACAGACAGAAATGGGAATAAATGTGTGTTGCGTGCCTTAAAAAAATATCTGGTTGCTTCTCTTTTTTGTGCAACATTCCTGTGAAATATTCTCTGCACGAATATCCCAAGTTAAAAATTGGCTTAAACTTTTCCAACAAAAATGACAAAGCCAGATTGGGGAAGAATTATGATGAATGTGTCGTTAACCCGTATATCGATGTCACATACCAGCTGCGCAATGCTAAGTGCAGTGGCCGGTATGCAATCAAAATGGTCAACCCAAATCAGCTGTGAAATACAACGTACATGCTGTCTAAACACCATTTTTCTCTCCTAAAAGCATCCCGTTGCTACACCTCTTTGCACCACATTTCCATGGAATATTCTTCTCTGCACATGTATATCAAGTTAAAAATTGATTTGACAAAGTTTTCCAACAAAAATGACAATGCCAGATCAATAAGGAATATGATGAACTTGGGGATAGAGTCGTTGCTATATCATTCAACGTGTTGCACGGCCTCTAATATCGTACTGGATATAAAGCACAGAGCAATCACTGAGGGAGGATCGTAATTAGCTCCCTCTTATGGGCACTATTTTTTCCCTACACATAACCACAGCAAAGCAAAGCTTGATATGAGCTGTTGTGCAGGGCAATGAACAATATAACGATGACTCTATCCTCAAATTCATCATATTTTTTATTGATATGACGTTTTCGCCAATCAAATGTTGCTGGAGGACAAATTATAATCATGATTCTATGTCACCCGTCACAAGCCAGGGTATAGATGATTGATTTACATGATCATGTAAAGCAATCAACTTCAATATTTTCTCGGTTTTGATCTATACCCGGGTTTGTGACTTGTGTGACATAAAACATGCGTGACTTGCCGGACAATTACATGAATGGTTGATTAGTTTTTAAAGCACTTAAGGGCAGAGCATATCTTTTGCACTCCTAAAAAATTAACATTGTGTAAATGCACTTGTATATGGAAGAAAATATGATCTAAGAACCAAGTTTAGCAAAGTATAGGAGCTAGAAACTCAGTTTTAGGGGAATTGAAGTGGCCGTTAGACTTTGATTCGAATTATTGTTTCTCAGAAACTAAAATTACCAGCCAAGAATATACACTAAATGCCAATTGTTTTTGTGTGTGTGGATTTTTCATATTCTATGTAATTACTGAGCTCCAGATTTCACAGACATGTCCTTCATGAATAGCCAGAGGGCATGAGTGATTTGCTGTGCTGCGGGAGTGGTGCAAATGACAGTTCTTGCCTTTAGTGATTGTTTTTGAACTGTAAATTTTCCAAGGCTATGTTTTTAGACCATGTCAGAGACACTAGTGACATGAAGGATCATGTACATGTAGCTTAGATTGTTTAACCCTAATCAGGCTGGGCTTTTTTGGCTATGCTATATCTGTGGGGGGGGGGGGCTGGTCTCGGCCGTCGACTGCGCGATCGCGCCGGAAATTGACACGCACGTTGCCCATCACGTAATCTACAAGACTATAGTTAATTACCCGGAATTAATTTCATATTTATTAACTATGCTAATTTATGCGTAAAATCATAATTAAGCTTTAAATCACTAATTGAAGCTCCTAAAATGCTAATTTTTTGGTGTAGACACATTTTTTTTAGTATTTTTAGCAAGTTTACTTGAAAAAAGTCCGGAATCAAAATTGATTTCCTATGTATTTTATTGTTTTTTAAAATTTCTTATGTATTTCCTTGTTTTTCCAACCTTTTGTTTTCTTTTGTTTCTTCAATGAAATTTGTTGGGGACACTTTTGCGATCATAAACAGCACAAAATTTATTAATTTCAACCGGTAAAAGTAAAAATAACCATACATTTATGAATTTTGGCTGAAAACACAATTTGTATTGAAATTGTACACAAAATCACGTTTTAGAGCGATTTTGGAGATGACATGCAAGTACAAAATGTTACGTAACTTCGGAACTGCATACCCAGACGTCGCAAATTTGGTCTCAAAAGATGCGCAACATTCGAGAGAATAAAGTCATGAAACGCCGTGGCAACAGCTTTGCGCGTTGCAGACATATTGTGCGAAATGTCTAGGGGGGCAGATTCCGCCCCCCCCCAGCCTTTTTAGGTTTAAAGCCACTGGCTAACATTTACCACAGTTAAAAAACTGTAAGCTACATAATCCTCCATCATGATCCAAGTGTCTTTGATAAGGTCTACAAATGATGCCCTGAAAAAATTGTTTTTCAAAATGATTTTTTTTATGCTTTAAAAAAGTGAAAATCTACAAGTATTCAGATTGACCGGATTCACTTGCCCATTTCCTCTCATAGACTTACTGTGTGCAGATCTAGGCTATTTTATCATCCACCAGAGTAGAAATTGTTCGTTTATGCATACCTTGCCATTGACAGCATAACTTTCCAAACTTTTGTATTCTAGGGTGTTTATTTTTCCATTTGAA